>CALSCQ010001283.1:0-23063 GCA_943704525.1 Pigoraptor vietnamica | reverse complement strand
CCCCCCCCCCCAAACACACACACACACACACAACCACGTCCGCTCCTTGTCACATTGCTTTGTCTCGTCCCAATCCTTCGTTTTGTTCCACTTGCCTGCGACCCATGTTTTCACAATCGCCTTTCTTGGCCGTCTCTTCATTGCTCTTTACCCATCGGTTTGTCTCCTGTGTCCTTCGCTTGTGGCGCGCACCGCACTCACACAAAATTGCCGTCGTTTCATTACTCGCAGGCGGCGCTCCGTCCCACGGACACTGTGCTCGAAGTCGGCCCCGGCACAGGCAATCTCACGGTGAAGATGCTGGAGCAAGTGAAGAAGGTGCGCATGCGCAGAGAAACAACACGCGCACGGTCGTTCGTTGTTAGGGCGCTCTGTGTGCGACGTCTGGACACTGACGAATGCCGCGGGGATGAATGCGCTCACTCACACGCAGGTCGTTGCGTGCGAAATCGACACGCGCCTAGTGGCCGAGTTGCAAAAGCGCGTCATGGGAACGTATCCGATCCGTCGGAAAACATTCTCGTGCATTGTGTGTGGGGATTGTAGCGTGTTCTCGTAGTTACTCGCGCGCACACGCGCGCGCACCTGTTCTGTATGTGTTACCCCAATATCTCGAGCGAGTTGTGTGCCTTAATTCGACCCGCACGCACTTGCTCCCTCCTCCGCCGTTCCCCGTCCCTTTGTCCCGTCGCAGTCCCGAGCAGCGAAAGCTGGAAATTATTGTGGGCGATTTTCTCAAGGCGGAGCTTCCTTTCTTTGACGTGTGCGTGGCCAACGTGCCTTATCAGGTGCGCTGCGGCCTTGCGTTCCCTGTTTTGTCATTCAGCGGCCCAGCATTCCGACACACACACGCACACCTGTTTGGTGCCTGCTGCCGCAGTCATGTTGGGCTTTTAGCGCTGTCCCAACGCAAGCGCTGATGCCTTTTCTTCCCCGCAGATTTCGTCGCCACTCGTGTTCAAGCTCCTCCTCCACCGACCCTTCTTCCGCTGCGCCGTCCTCATGTTCCAGCGCGAATTTGCGCAACGCCTTGTGGCAAAGCCCGGCGACGCGCTCTACTGCCGCCTCTCGGTCAACACGCAGCTGCTCGCGCGCGTCGACCATCTCATGAAGGTACGCGTGCGTCTCTGCCATGGAGAGAACGATTGGGCGTTACCCGCGTAAGGCGGAGAGCGGGAGGAGTGACTTTGCGGCGCAAGTTAGTGAGGGCTAGGAACGGGCCTGACCGGACATCTTACCGCAGGTTGGCAAGAACAACTTCCGCCCCCCTCCGAAGGTCGAGTCGAGCGTCGTTCGCATTGAGCCGCGCAATCCGCCGCCTCCGATCAACTTCCAGGAGTGGGACGGCCTCGTCCGCGTGGCGTTTGTGCGGAAAAACAAGACGATTGGCGCGTGCTTCCGGTCCAGCACGATACACGAGCTGCTTGAGAAGAACTACCGCACGTTCTGCGCGCTCAACGGCGTGGTGAGTGGGGCGGGTCTTGACGTTGTTGCCTGCGTGGTCATGTACGGTGGACTCTGGGCTGACTCTGTGTGTGTGTGTGTGTGTGTGTGGGTGTGTGTGTGTGTGTGTGTGTGTGTGTGTGCGCGTGCGTGTGTGTATGTGCGCGTTCTGTTTGACGCGCATACCCATGGGGTGACATGCGAGTTGTCTTAGGAGTGTGGTAAGGCGAATGTTTGGTCTAAAGGGACGTGCGTGCAGGCGCTTCCGGAGAACTTTGACATGAAGGAGCGCATTCTGAGCGTTGTTATTGAGAACGGATTTGAGGAAATGCGCGCTCGCTCGATGGACATTGACGACTTCCTTCGGTGGGTATTTGTGCCACACTCCACAAGCGCGCACTCACTGCCGGCGCAGACACGACACTCTCACACACAGACCGGTGCCCACACCCACACGCACTCTGGTCGCAGCCGTTCTGACCCTCTGTGCACCTCTTCCCCAGTCTTCTCAAGTGTTTCAACGACGCGGGCATCCACTTTGCCTGAGCACTCCCTTGCCTCATGCCTTCGCGTGCTCTGCGTGTCTGCTTGCGTGCGTCGCGTTGTCTCCGTGAAATACCAAGTGCTGGATCAGTAGCAGGTCGTCCGCACAGTGCTTCCATTGGCACGTGACCACGCCCAAGCACGTGTTATAATAGGGCGCTCTCTAGGGCAGACATGGTCCAACGTACGATGACGACGACAGGCGCAACACGCGCCAGTGTGCGTGGCTGTATTATCGGCGCTCCGTTGCCATATCTGGCAAGGGTGAGCGTGGGGTTTCTTAACCCGGACTGCGACGGCGCAACGCGGCTGTGGAAGTGGAAAACGAGGCGACGCAACGCAAAAACGCAAGCTTGCGGGGCGCGGCGGACAATAAAATCGAGGTGGGGCAACGCGTAGCAGCAAAGCGAGGGTGCGGTGTCGCGCGGATGCAGTGGTTACAGGGAGAGAGTGAGACTACGTGATGTGTGAGTGTGCGGGCGTGCAAGTGTGTGCGAGTGTGCGCGTCATGTGTTGATGCCGGACTCCTGCAGCCGCCGTGTGAGGTCGACAATTCGCTTCTCTTTCAACTGGACGAGCTGCTCGAGCTTCTTCACTTTCAAATTCAAAATCTGAGAAACAGAAAGTGCGATTAAGCATGAGCCTGCCAACCGCCCAATTCTCTCACACCGCGGGAATACAAGTGCACACGATTCACAACACACACAAGGACGCTGGCAAGCACACGCGCGCACACGCACCTCGACGGTGTCTTGCAACTCCCCAATGACCTGATCCTTGTCCGCGTCCGCAGGGCCCCCTCCCCGCGCGGGTGCACCACGACCCACAGCGCCCCTTCCCCCCGGCGGCGCATTCATCGGCCCACCCTGCGGCGCGCCCTGCGGCTGTCCGGACTGCCCGCCGCCGTTCCGTCGCGTGAGAAGCACAGGCTGCGGCGACATTTTCTGTGCGCCCGGAGCGCGCGCTTGCGGCGGCGGTTGTTGTTGTTGTTGTTGCTGCATGCCGGGTCCGCCGTAACCTTGCTGCGGAGCGCCCATCCCCATCATCCCATTGCCCATACCGTTCGGCTGGCCGGGCGAATTCCGATACGACGGAGGGCGCTGTCCGTTGCCGTAGTACTGCGCCGCGGCGGGGTCGCCGTTGACAGCCGTGTACGGCGAGTGCTGCTGCGGGGGCGGTGGGCCGCCGTAATATCCACCCTGGGTGGGGTCGGGATGACCGTGCATCGAGTCGTGCCCGAACGACCCGCCCGTGTAACGACTGCCGCCATCGGACGGAGGGTAACGACCCGATTCCGACGGCGGGTGGGCGTAGGCGCCGTGTTGGGGGCCGTTGTGTGCGGCGCGCGGGTCGTCGTAGCCATCGAAGCCAAAGTCGTCGCTGTGTCGCTTTGCGAGGTGCTTGTCGATCTGGGCATAGTCGTGCGAGCGCGCGTGTGAAGGCGTGGACGAAATGGAGAGACGGTGCGAGGGCCTCTAACAACATGCATCCTACATAATCTCATTCGCGGACATTCAGAAATCCATACAGAATTCGCCCACGTACGAGTGTGTGCGTGTAGGACGTTGCCGGTGCGAGTGTGCATGTGTGGTGATTTTTCGAGAGCCAACCCAGCGGTCCGCGAATACCCACCTTGACGCGCAGGTTGTTCAGCACGACCTCGACGACGCCGGGCTTCCCCGCAATTACAGACTGAACGACGTCGTCCGGCACTGTGAAATTGAGCTTGCGAAACACTTTCTCTGCATGCGACAACACACGCCACGACATCAGCCGGTGCGCAACATAGGCCACCACACAAGTGCCGTGCGCAATGCACCGCTCAAAGCGACGCGGCTGTCGTTCGTGTCGAACTCGCGCACACGCGACAGCAAACATGTTCCCCTCTCGACCCACGGTTGAGCGTGTTCCAGTTGCTCATTTTCTGCGCCGACGACAGCGACGGCACATAATTGTGGAGCTCCACAAGCCGCGGGAGAAAGTGCTTGACCACTTCGGCCACCATCACTGCAAACAAGGACGACGACTCAGTCACACGGACTCAACAGTGGACTGCTGACAGACACACACTCATCGAAAGACACACACACACACACACACACACTCTCTCTCTCTCTCTCTCTCTCTCTCTCTCTCTCTCTCTCTCTCTCTCTCTCTCTCTCTCTCTCTCTCTCTCTCTCTCTCTCTCTAGCGCGGCAATTGGACGGAGGCAGCATTGCACACGACAACCCATCCATACACACTGCCCTGCAATACACGTCACAAAAACCCCTACTCCCCGTGCAGCCATTCCCTATTCTGATGACACCAACACAGACGCACTGCCCAAAGCCGCTTCCTCACTCACTCCGACCAGAGCAAGAGCGTAACACAGCCACTAGGAGTCCCTCCGCTCACCCCCATCGCTGAAATCGCGCGTGATGTTCCGCTTTGGCCGCGAGAGGGGAATTTCGTCAATCCAAGTGTACAGCCGCTGCAGTGCCTCTTCGCTCAGCTCCATCGCCATTCCGCCGCCGAAGGGCAGCGGCGGCATGTGCCACCGCGAACACCGACGTCAGTGGCCTAAGGTCAACGACACACACAGCCAAATCGCAATCGCACACTCCTTCGAGGACAATAGTAGAGCGTGAGTCCCCACAACGTTTGCCGCCGCAGAATAGCCCGCCGCACGGACGCAGGGAGAGGCACGCGACAGAGAGGCAAGAGAGGCGGAGTGTATAAGCAGCGCAGAGACTGAAGAAGAGAGCGTTGGTTTGGAGAGAAAGAAACGGCCAAAGACATCACTGCATTCCGACAGTGTGCACCCTCCATCCGCCATCGCAAATAATTTTCGATTTCTATAGTAATATCATAGTAATGCGGCGCCTGTAATAAATCCGCTCCCCTATCACACCATGGGTGTATGTTTGCTATGGAGACGGTACACACATCCGGGGTGAATAATATGCACACGTGACGTAAGTAACACTGTTACATTTTGGTTCCGTCGCAACACGCTTTTTTCGCACCACATACGCAAAGCAATACAAACGCGACAAACGCAAGAGAATTTGCGGTTATGAAGGGACGTATCTCAATGACCACACACGCGCGCCCGCCACTCCCCTCGCAACCGCCGTGCCTCGCACATACCAACAATTAAACCAACACGCACGGCAGCACACCACGCGCGCAGGCTCAGAAGAAGTGCGACGACACAAAGATGGAGGGCACGCTTCCCCGTCACTTTCCCTTCGGCGTGCCGCCGGCCTTCTTCGCCGATGCTGCCGGGGACGACGCCGCGTCCGTGCTCGCACGCAACGACGCCGTGCTTCCGAGGGCTGCCTGATCGCGCATGAGCTCCATCATGAACTTGCGCTCGGCGTTGCGCCGGTAGCGCTCGAGTTCCTCGTTCTTCTGTGCGCGCATGGCATCGATTGCAGGCTCGCGGTACTGCGCGTCGGTTGCCTGGTGGAACATGCAGGGGGAAAAGTCAGACAGGGCCAACAGTGGACCAGTCAGCCTTCTCGCTTACAGTACACCACTCTGAGCGCCCCTCACGTATCCATGCGCACACACGCACTCCAACCCACCGGGTCCGTGTCCCTGACAAGGGCCGTATCCTCCGCTGAGGTGGGAAACACGTGACTCAGGGCCCGCCGCCAAAGCTCGAGCGCCGGCGTCGTCTGCACAGTTGAGGCCACAGAGGAGGTGACATTCAGCGAGCGCTGTTGCAACTCGTCTAACATGCATTAGAGAAGACGCAACCATCCCGCAAGCAAACGCACACACGCAACCCATCCATCGCACAGGAGACGCCCATACGCAACGCAACGCGACGCGCGCACCTTCTCCAGCTCCTTTGCGTCCACGGGCGGCGGCCCAATCTGCTGGACAGAGTCCTGGCCCGCAATCACGGAGAGCGCCTTGAAGGGCTCGACGGAGCGCGTGCTCGGCGCGGGCGTCTTGAACGCAAGGTGGTTCAGCACTCTGCATAGAAAAAACGGCGGAAGGATAGTGAGTCGCACACCGATGAAAAGGGCCCGCGCGAAATATAAGGCGCAACTCCATTCAAGCAAATAGCCCACTTGAGGATGTTCTCTTCGGTGTTGCTCGAAAAGTACAGCGACGCGCAGTTCACGTGCGCAATGTAGCGAAGCGCGCGGCACGCAATTTTCCGCGGCTCAGACTCCAAGTCCTGCGGCCATCGCGCATTTTAGTGTGCGGTCTCACAAGTGTGTGCAGTAGCGCGTGGGTGTAACAATTCGTGTGTGTGTGTGTGTGTGTGTGCGTGTGAGTACGTGTGCTAGAGAGTGTAAGTGGTGTGTGTGTGTGTGTGTGCGTGCGTAAGTATGCGTGTGCGTGAGTAACCACCTTGAACACGTCGTACTTTGTCCCAACAATCACGACCGGGACGGGCATCGGTCGCAACACGGCGCGGTCGGGGTGGTCGTTGCCGTACTTCTGCCACATGCGGTCCTCCAGCTTCTTGGCAAGCCTGCGGGCGCCAAGGTCAATTATCACGCAACGCAACAAAACGAGGGGAGGAGCCATCCCCCTCTTTCGCGCCACACGCGTACTGCACCCACTTGGGCTCCTTCGCCTTGATCTCCCCAAACACGTGTTCCACGCGCGCACGCACGGCGGCCAGCAGTGTCTCGAGCGTGCCCCACACGAGGCCCATCTTTGAAAGATCCACGCAAATGACGATGGAGAGTTTGCTGAAGAGCGCGCGGTAGATGGGGACCTGCGCATTCCGGCGAGTAATGAGCCCACGCGCACAACACAGACGGCCCACTGAAAACGAAACAGATAGATACCCAATTCTGCTGGAGCGCTTTGAGATGCCGGACACGGCACGGAACAGCAAGGCACGTGTACCCACATCGATCAGCTTGAGAAGCGACGTCCCTGCGCCCAGTTCCCATATGTGCGTGACGTCCTTTGCCATTTGTACGCCCTGCAGTAGTGAAAAATTGGCCCGCGTTACACACCAGCGCAGCCTCGCGACTGTTAAACCATGACGTTCCGTCACACGGTCTCTACGTGCGGCCATCGATCGCCCATCCCCAGAGGCATCTCTACCGCGCCCTCTCCACGATGGCTCACCCGCATGCGCCGACCGAACGTGTATTCGATGGCCGTCGTTGACTTTGCCGGCTCATCGCGCTCAAGAAAGCGGTTGATCAGCGTTGTCTTGCCGCCTGTGCGTGCGTGCGAGATGTGTCAGTTAGAGATGGAATCAGTGGCGTGCGAGGTGTGTCAGTTAGAGATGAATCGGCGGGGCACACACGCACACGGGCGCTGGGCACGAATCTAGATGCAATGGCCCCCACAACGCACCTTCTTTGCTGCCGAGGAAGAACATGTATGTCTCTTCGCCGTACTTTTTGCCTGCGTGCACGCGAGAACGAAGGGTAAGACGTCCTAGCTATCAAAAATACACACATGCACGCGCGCACGCACGCGCGCGCGTACCCTGCAACGCCTCGTTTTCTTCCTTGTCCTTCTCCTGCTTCGCAATTGCCCAAATATCCGGGATCTGCGCAAAGCACCGCATGGGCCATTAATAAGGCGCACACGTACCTAGAGTAGCCCACACGACACAGGGCAAAGCAGACAGGTGCCCACGCACAAGCTGCGCGAGCGTGCGCACCTTCGCAGCCCCGAACGCTCCACTTGCGCGCACGTCGTCACCACCCGGCTCAGCCGTTGTCACAGCCGCAGTTGCGGCCGAGGAAAGGTCGGCCTTGGATTTCGAGGGCTCCTTGTCCCTCGACGACTTGCCGTCGCGCTTGCGGTCCCTGTCGCGCTCCTTCTCCTTGTCTCGCTTGTCGTCCTTCTCCCGCTCTCGCTTGTCGTCCTTCCCGCGCTCGCGGTCCTTCCTGTCCTTATCCCGATCCCGCTTCTCCTCCTTATCCCCGCGATCCCTCTTGTCATCCTTATCCCCGCGGTCCTTCCCTTCCTTCTCTCGCTCGCGCTCCTTCTCCCGCTCTCGCCTCTCGCGCCGCTCCCTCTCCTTGTCACGGTCTTTCCGTTCCTCGTCGCCACCCTCGCCACCCTCTCGGTCCTTCTTCTCCCGCTCGGAATCGCGGTCGCGGTCCTTGCGGTCCCTATCGCGCTCCTTATCCCTGTCTTTTCCGTCGTCGTCCTCACGCCGCCTGCGCCGTCGCTCGTCGCGGTCCCGATCGGCCCGCGACTCTCCCTCTTTCTGCGCGTCCCAGTCGCCCTCCCCATCGCCCAAGTCCGCCCGCGAAGCGCGTTTCGACTTGCTGTCGCCGGCACTTTCAGCGCGCGGCTCGTCGTCAAGCGGAATGGTCGGCATCTTCACTCACAGCAGACAGCGATATGTGCGGCGTGTGCGTGCGGGTGGCCGCCTACTGAGCAGCACTCGCGGAGTGCAGGGCGCCCTCGACAGGCTCAGTGAACGCCAAGACCACACTCCTGCCTCTGTCTGCGCGTGTGTATGGAGAGTGTGTGCGTGCCCTTGAAGGACCCAGTAGTGACCTTGACAACTCTCCTCCAAAGGTACCTCTTGCCCGGCTCATCGCCGCGCACTGGCTGCTGTTTCAGTTCGCGCATTCCATTTCAGCCATAAATGGGTGAACACGAACTTCTATTTAAAGCCTTTAAGAAACAGATGACCAGTAATGTATATATTATTCCACTATTGCCTTAATAAGTAATTAGAAGCCATTTCACGTGACTTAATTCAACCGAGATCTCGGCAGACGCGTCAGCTGTGCGGGCTTGCTCCTCTTGTCCCTCTGGCGTTATTTGACTATGAAATTTGTATGAGATGAAAATTTATTCGAGGGCAAGGGGGTGGGCGTGCGTGTGTGTGTGTGACGGTTCCTGTGTGTCTCTGTGCGTGTGTGCGTGGCACTTGATTCATATTTTCCAATCGAGTCTACTCGGCGCGAACATAAACGGTGCGTTGCCCGTGTGTTTGCGGAGGGCTCGTTCGCTTGTCGTGGGAGTCGCGGCATCTGTCTTGGAAGCATCGCACGCGCACACTTGCGCGGTCGTCGTCCACTGCGCCGTCACCCATCGCCGCCCGCGTGCGGGCTGTGTGACGGTCGAGAATGACCATCCTCACAAAGTTTGAGACGAAATCGGCGCGCGTGAAGGGTGCGTTGAACTGCGGCGCGCGCGGCGTCACAATCGCGTAGATTGAAACATCATTGGATTGGGTGCGATGTGATACTACGTGGGCGTTGTGGGCATATGCGCCATGTGTGTGCATCTGCGCACGTGCGGACTGTGAATGCGCACTATTGTGCACGAGGAACCCGTCTAATCGCCCGTATCCCCTGCCAGGCCTGTGCTTCCACCCGAAGCGGCCGTGGATCCTCGTGAGCCTCCACAATGGCATCATCCAGCTGTGGGACTATCGCATGGGGACGCTGCTTGACCGCTTTGACGAGCACGACGGTGGGTCTGGGTTTCGCTGTCGGACATATTGTTGCCCCTTCGCTGTCGGACACGTTGTTGCCTGTCTGGCTGTGTGCAAGCACGCGCGACATTTCGGGGACTTTGTAGATGGTGTTGCGCGTTCGATGCGTGTCTGCAACGAAACGAGGCGTTGTTTTGCGCGCTTTATTGAGCCGAGTGACGCATGCTCACATGCTCAACACTAATCTCGTGCATGCCTACCCGCGCGCACCGCAGGCCCCGTGCGCTGCGTGGACTTTCACAGCTCGCAGCCCATGTTCGTCTCTGGCGGCGACGACTACAAGATCAAAGTGTGGAACTACAAGCAGCGCCGGTGCATTTTCACGCTGCTCGGTCACCTCGACTACGTCCGCACCGTGTTCTTCCACCAGGTGCGTGCGAAGGGGAATGTGTGGGGCAAGCGACGGCTAGTGGCGCCGCGTACGATATTCGCGAGGGCATGGGCGATTACACGCCCCGCTGCGCCATTATTTTCCGTTTTAGCGTATGGCGCACCTCATCGGCCGCATCGGGCGTGAATTGCGATCGAATTGCGTTTTCGCGCCGCGCTGATTCCGGTTTCGCCTTTTTGCGCTCGCAGGAGTACCCGTGGATCATTTCGGCGTCGGACGACCTGACGATCCGCATCTGGAACTGGCAGTCGCGCAACTGCGTGTGCGTGCTCACGGGGCACAACCACTATGTCATGTGCGCGCAGTTTCACCACAAGGAGGACCTCGTCGTCTCTGCGTCGCTCGACCAGACGGTGCGCGTGTGGGACATTAGCGGCCTCCGCAAAAAGACGGTCATGCCGGGCGCCGCAGGGCTCGACGACCACCTCAAGAACCCGAACCAGACGGACCTCTTTGGCCAGAGCGACGCGATCGTCAAGCACGTGCTTGAGGGCCACGACCGCGGCGTCAACTGGGCGTCCTTCCACCCGTCGCTGCCGCTCATCGTGTCCGGCGCCGACGACCGCATGGTGAAGCTGTGGCGGATGAACGAGTCGAAGGCGTGGGAGGTCGAGACGAGCCGCGGCCACTTCAACAATGTGTCGTGCGTCATCTTCCACCCGCGCCAGGAGTTTATCCTCTCGAACTCGGAGGACAAGTCGATCCGCGTGTGGGACATGACGAAGCGCGCGGGCGTCCAGACATACCGCCGCGAGAACGACCGCTTCTGGATTGTCGCCGCGAGCCCCACGTGCAACCTCTTTGCCGCGGGCCACGACTCCGGCATGATTGTGTTTAAGCTCGAGCGGGAGCGGCCGGCGTACGCTGTGCACGGAAACCAGCTGTTCTACGTGAAGGACCGCTTCCTGCGCACGTACGAGCTCGGCACGACGCGCGACCAGCCCGCGATGGGCATTCGCCGCCCTCACGTGCCGTTCACGCCGTTCCTGACGCTCGCGTACAACCCCGCGGAGGGCGCCGTGCTGCTCACTTCGGCCGCGGACAACGGCAGCTACGAGCTGTACACGATGTCGAAGGACGCCGACACGCGCGAGTCTGCGGAGCCCCGGCGCGGTCTCGGCGTGGGTGCCGTGTGGGTGGCGCGCAACCGGTTTGCCGTGCTCGACAAGCCGACGATCGTGATCAAGAACCTGAAGAACGAGGTGACGAAGAAGATCCAGCCGCCGCACGCGACGACCGACATGCTGTTTTACGCGGGAACGGGCAACCTTCTCCTGCGATCTGCGGAGGCCGTGACCCTCTACGACGTGCAGCAGAAGCGAGTGCTCGGCGAGATTGCCACGCACAACCCTGTCAAGTACGTCGTGTGGTCGTCGGACATGGGCGCCGTCGCGCTCATCTCGAAGCATGGTGGGTTTCATGTTTTCTCGAGGTGGTGTGCGCGTTTGCATGCGTGCGTGTATTGCGTAGACAGTCCCGGCCCCTTGTTCCATGATTCGTGTGCTCGGAGTGGACTTCATCGCAGAGTGAACGTCTTTCCATGTCTTGTGTCTCATTTCGCCCCTCGTCCCTTACGCAGCCATTGTTATGTGCAACCGCAAGCTCGAGCAGCAGTGCACCATCCACGAGACGATTCGCGTGAAGAGCGGCGCGTGGGATGAGTCGGGCGTGTTTGTGTACACGACGCTCAACCACATCAAGTACGCCCTGCCCAACGGGTGAGTGCGACAGCGGCGGTATTTGCAAATCGGCACTGCGATGTGTGTGTGTCGATTTTTTGCATTGAGTGCAGACCATGCGTCAGTTGTGCTGACAGTCACGTGCGCTTGCAGCGACAACGGGATCATCCGCACGCTGGACATTCCCATCTACATTACGCGCGTGAAGGACAGCAGCGTCTTTTGCCTCGACCGCGACTGCAAGACGCGCGTGCTCGGCATTGATCCCACGGAGTTTCGCTTTAAGCTCGCGCTCATTCGCCGCAAGTACGACGAGGTGCTCTACATGGTCCGCAACGCCAAGCTCATCGGGCAGTCGATCATTGCCTATCTGCAGAAGAAGGGATACCCCGAGGTGCGTCTGCGCGTCTGTGCGGCACGTGGGCGTGGGTCTGTGGAGGGACTGGCGTTCGCCTTTTCCATCGTCCCCTTCCCTGCTTCTGTTCGCTGCTCTGTCTTCGTGCGGCTGAGTGTGTGCGCTGTTGTGTTTGCAGGTGGCGCTGCACTTTGTGAAGGACGACCGCACGCGCTTTGGCCTTGCGCTCGAGTGCGGCAACATTGAGATTGCGCTGGAGGCGGCCAAGGCGCTGGACGACCGCGACTGCTGGAACCGGCTTGGCGAGGCGGCCCTGCGCCAGGGCAACCACCAGGTCGTGGAGATGGCGTACCAGCGCACGAAGAACTTTGAGCGGCTGTCGTTCCTCTACCTCGTCACTGGCAACGCGGACAAGCTGCAGAAGATGCTCAAGATTGCAGAGCTGCGCGGCGACGCCAACGGGCAGTTCCACAACGCCCTCTTCCTCGGTGACGTGGCCGCGCGCGTGCGGCTCCTGCAGCAGGGCGGCATGGGTGGGTGACTGTTCTACGGTTGATTGATGGTCCCCTTGGCGATTGCTCTGTGGGGCGATTGCCTGATCATTGACACGGGTGGAGCGTTCTCAGCTGCCGATTTCGTCCACTGGCTTGTACTGACTCGCGCCGTGTCTCGCGCAGACTCTCTTGCGTTCCTCACGGCCGCGACGCACGGCCTCCACGAGGACGCGCTCCGCATTGCCGCGAGTGCGAACAAGGACCCTGCGACTCTCCCTGGCCCGCTCCGCAACGCGCTGCTCCTGATTCCGCCCCAGCCCCTCCTGCCGTCCTTCGAGTCGAACTGGCCGCTGCTGACGGTGTCGCGCGGGTACTTTGAGGGCGCCGCGAAGACGAAGGATGCCGGCGGTGCGTCGCTGGCGGCCGCAGACACGATCGAGGCCGTGGGTGGCGGCGGTGGCGACGAGGGCTGGGGCGACGACGTCAACGTCAACCTGGACGGCGAGGAAGAGCCGCGTGCGGAGCGGCGCGCCGAGGGCGAGGAAGGGGGAGAGGACGGCGAGGGTGGCTGGGAGGTGGACGAGGAGCTCGAGCTGCCCCCGGAGTCTGCGGACGCCGGCGCGAATGCGGCTGCGGGCGACGGCTTTTATGCCCCGCCCACTGCCGGTGTGCCCCCGCAGCAGCTGTGGTGCAACAACTCGCAGCTTGCGGGCGATCACGCGGCCGCGGGCTCGTTTGCGACGGCCATGCAGGTGCGTGCGTGCGCTGCTGTGCTCTCGTGTCGTCTCTCTGCATCATTGTCTGCGGCCGTCGAGCGCCTACTCGTGAACCATCTTTGGGTCTGCAGTTTGCTTGCTCTCCCGTTGCTGATCTCCCTTCCTCCACCGGTGCGCAGCTGTTGAACACGCAGATTGGCGCCGTCAACTTCGAGCCCCTCAAGCCCATGTTCATGGCTGCGTACGCGTCGTCGCGCGCGGCCATCGGCGGCCTCACTTCGGCGCCTCCGATGCTCGTGGGCATCCACCGCAACTGGGCGGACGCCACGCGCCAGACGTGCGTCCCCGCGGCAAGCATTAAGATGGCCGAGCTCGTGTCGCGCCTGCAGGCCGCGTACACGGCGACGACCGGCGGCAAGTTTGGGGAGGCCGTGTCGCGCTTTACGAACATTCTCCACTCGATTCCGCTGCTCGTCGTCGACAACAAGCAAGACCTCACCGAGGTGCGTCGCGCTGTCTTGGTCCCTTTTGGGCGCTATTCTGACTGTTCCCGATGTTTCTACTCGATTGTTTGCATCCTGCTTCTGCCACTGTCGCGTGTCTGTAGTCATTTGGTCCCCTGCTGGTGTTGTTCTGTCTTTTTGTGTGTGAATTGCGCGCTCACAAGCCGTTCCTCTCTCCGTGTCCGCAGGCTCTCCAGCTCATGTCCATCTGCCGCGAGTACATTCTCGGCCTGACCCTCGAGACGGTGCGGAAGGACCTCAAGAAGGAGTCGCTCGAGGACAACAAGCGCGGCTGCGAGCTCGCCGCGTACTTCACGCACTGCAACCTCCAGCCCGTGCACCTCATCCTCACGCTGCGCACGGCCGTCAACGTGTTCTTCAAGCTCGAGAATTTCAAGACGGCGGGTTCGTTTGCGCGGCGCTTGCTCGAGCTCGGCCCTCGGCCGGAGGTGGCGCAGCAAATCCGCAAGATTCTCCAGGCGTGCGACAAGAACCCGAAGGACACGCACAAGCTCAACTACGACGAGCTGAACCCCTTCGTCGTGTGCGGCATCTCGATGGTGCCCATTTACAAGGGCAAGCCGACGGTCAAGTGCCCCTTCTGCAGCCAGGCGTACCTGCCCGAGCACAAGGGGAAGCTCTGCCGTGTCTGCAGTGTCGCCGAAATCGGGCGCGATGCGCTCGGTCTCCACATTAGCCCGCTCCAGTTCCGCTGAGATGCGCGTGCGGCGGCGCTGCGTGAGATAGGGTGGCGTTTGCGCGTGTCGTGCGTCTGCTGCGTCTTGTCGCTTGTATGAGTGTGGGCGTGCGGGCGCGTGTTCTTTGTGCCTTTCCACTGTGCTTGGTTGCGCTGAGTGACAATGGGCGGCTTGGCTCGCCGGAGTCTTCGAAATTCAAAGTGCGCTCAAAAGGAATCGGTTGGCGCGGCACGTAACATTGTTACAATGCGTTGGCGGAAATTTAACATGTTACCACTATCTAAAATTAGCGCGCACGTTTGAGTCACCACGGTACAGTCCACGCACACACGCACACACGCACACACAACCCTGTCGTTCTTGTCCGCCCATGTGCCACGTTGCACGTCTACCCTTCGCCTTTGTTTATATTATCGCGAGATTTGATCCAAAAAAAATCGATGAGACTGCAATCTGACTCGTACACTGACAAAGCACCTTCGCATTTCATTTTGCCCCTGCGACTGCGCAGCCTTCATCACGTCTGCGTCTTTTCATTACTTCACAATTGTCTCTGCGCAATTGAGCGCAAAACCTTCCTTCGCGTCCGTTTCAATTTGCGCTCACCTTTGGCCCTGCGCAATAGAGCGGCATCTCGAGGGGCTCGATGGCCACCGCGGAGGGGGGCGCCCCAGTGGACGAAGTGTGCGAGGTGCACCTCGAGGCCGTCCCAAGCAGTGGCGCGCTTTCCCTCGGCGCGCAACATGGCGTCTCCGTCGAATCGCCGGAAGATGTCAAAGGGAGGAGCGTTGCGGACAAGCCGCGCACACGGCGATGCATGGAACTTGCTTTCAGGCGCCTCAACTACCGCGTCGACGCGCTTGGGCCCGGCGGAGGCCTCTTTCGCCGCCGCCCAAAGGTGACAAAGCACGTGCTTCAGGACGTGAGCGGCGTGTTTGGGTCGCGCACGGCGGGCGAGCTCATCAGCATCATGGGCCAGAGCGGCGCCGGCAAGACAACACTGCTGAACGTGCTCGCGCAGAGGGCGTCCGGACGCACGGAGGGTGACGTGTTCCTTAACGGAGTGCGGAACCCGTCGCACCGTATCATTCGTCGATTGGCGGGCTATGTGGAGCAGGACGACTTCCACTTTGCGCAGCTGACCCCGAGGGTGCGTTTTTTTTATGACGTGTGCTTGTGTGTGGTGCAAGCTGCGCCGAAAGTATTGTGGGGATTTGCGCCTTTGTGTGTGCTGCTAAGAGTTGCGCGAGCACTGTGCGATTCGTCGTCTTTCTGTCGCGCGGTAGCTTGTTGCGCTGTTGACCAATGGCTTATCTCTCCAGGAATACCTCGACTTCTGCGCGACGATGCGCCTTCCCCGCACGGTGACGCCGGAGGAGAGGGAGGCGCGCGTGGACGACGTGTTGCATGAGCTTGGGCTCACGGCGGTCGCCAATTCTCAGGTAGGTGCAGGGACCTCTGCCATTCTCACATTGAGTGGTTGGCGCGTAATTCGAGAGTGCATGCGTGACGAATTGCACCGCAGCTGCGTGTGCGCCCTTGCCTTAGCTGCCTGCTTTGCAGTCGCCTTTCTTCACACTTACCGTGCTTGCTGTGTGCGCGCGTGTGTCTGTGTGCGCACAGATCGGCCACCCCTCCGAGAAGCGTGGTCTCAGCGGCGGCGAGCGAAAGCGGCTGTCCATTGGCGCAGCGCTGATCACCGGTGAGTCACTGTGCCGTCTTCGTGACGTCACAAATGCCCGCCTTCGTGACATCACGACTCTGTCACTGACGCACGTGCCGCACGCAGACCCCTCGATCCTCTTCCTCGACGAGTACACGAGCGGCCTTGACTCGGAAACGGCGCTGCACGTGACCGAGCTGCTCGTGTCCATGCGATCGCGCGGCCGCCTCATCATTGCCACAATCCATCAGCCGTCGTCGGACGTGTTCTTTCGGTGCGCGAGCAGTGCTCTTTGTGCGCTTCTCTCTCCTCTTTGCAGAGTCCTATGTGGCAGCCACCTCCCCCCTTGTGCGCTTGTTTGTATTTGTGTGCACTCTCTCAATCTCTGTTGCTGTCCGCGCAGCTTCGACCGACTGTTCCTCGTGAGCGCGGGGCGTGTGGCTTACGACGGCGCGGTCAGTGGCGTTGTCTCCCACTTTGCGTCGATCGGGCCGCAATTTCAGTGCCCGTCGTACTACAACCCGGCAGAGTTCGTCATGAAGTCGGTCTACTGCCGCGACGGCGACAGCGCCCTCTCCGAAGCCGTCACGTCCTTCTTTCCGTCGTCCCCCGCCGGTGCGGTCGTCGAGGCGCGCATTCGCGAGATCTCGGGAGACACCGTGACCGAGGTCGTTGCGGAGGAGCAGGCAGCCGGGGCCGCGGGGAGTGCGGACGCACCGCCCGCGCTCGCACGCAAGGGCACGAGCATGCGGCTGAAGCGGCAGATGTCCGAGTCGCGGTGGCGGGAAATTCTCGGCATTGACCAGGCGGAGGACATTACGGCGGAGAAGACGCCCGGCTTTGCGCAGCAGCTGGGATTGCTGATGCGGCGCGCGTATTTACTCAACGCCCGGAACCGCGCGGTGACCCGCCTCAAGCTCATCATCACGATCGTGATGAGCCTCATATTTGGCGGCATCTACTTTGACCTCCCGAACGACCAGTCCGGCATTAACGACACGAACTACCTTCTCTTCTACTCGGCCATTGTTGTCGGCGTCCGCACAACGCTCGAGAGCGTGCGTGTGTTCATCGAAGAGCGCACCGTGTTTCTGCGCGAGCATGCGAACGGATTCTACGGAACGCTTCCGTACTTCCTGGCCAAGTCGATGGTCGACCTGCCGTTCCAGGTGCTCTCGCCGCTGGTGTTTTCCGCCATCGTGTGTCCCATGGCGGGTCTGCGGATGGCGGACGGGCGCTTCTTTGTGTTCTTTGCCGCGCTGAGCCTCATCTGTCTCAACGCGACGTCGATGGGCCTGGTGCTTGGCGCGGGCATCACGAACGAGGGGCTGCTGATGACGGTGGCCCCCGCGGTCATCTTCCCCACGCTGCTCTTCAGGTGCGGTGGCCTGTTGTTTGTGGGATGTGTAGTGTGGTTGGGCGTTGGGATGTGTTGGCGAGTGACGCATTTGCGCTGCGTGGTGTCCTTGGCTCTACCCAGTGGCTTTGGTTCTCGTCGTTCGTTCTCACCCTCCCACCCATTTCCCACTTTAGCGGGCTCTCGGCCGTGAACATCCCCCCTGCGCTGAGCTGGATACAGTGGATCGTCTATCTCCGCTACGGGCTCGGCGCCATGGTCATCAACCAGTTTGAGGGGCGCGCCATCGAGTGCACCGGCCCTCCCGACGCATGCAACATCAAGTCGGGTGACCAGGTCAGTGTCTGGCGGTCGCAGCGGGTGCGATGGAGGCAGTGTTGCTAGCGGTGCTGTCAGCGGCACGTTATTGTGGCTGTGTGTTGTGCATGGCTTGGGCTGCATGCGCCCATCGGGCCCCTTTTTCTGCCTGTGTACGTCCCAATTCTCACACTGCACACATTGCAGGTCGTGCGCATGTACCACCTCGAGGACCTGTCGCTCAGCCTGTGCTTTGGCGTCCTCATTGGGCTCATCGTGTTCACGCGCACGTGCGCATTCTTCCTGCTGCGCGCGCGTGCAAAGCACACGACAAACTGATGCTTGTAAATATATGCTTCCTATGTACAAAAGGGCATTGCGCCAGAGGGTGGCAAGAGGCTCAATACTCGCAATGATATATAGGTGTATTTCCCGCAGCCACAGGCGATTTGCGAGCGCCAGAGGGTTACAAGGGACTCAGTATTCGCAATGATATATAGGTGTACTTCCTAGCGGAGACTTAGCCATAACCGCTCGTGCATCGGTCAGACACGGCACGACTCCACTCGACCCCACGTGACTATTGCCCGACCATGTGCCCGCCGCACACGCGGAGCACCTGGCCCGTCATGCGCATCCGGGGTGAGGACAGCAGCACGATGGCTTCAGCCACGTCCGTCGGGAGCCCTCCTTGCGACAGCGCGTTGGCCCTCCGCGCCAATTCGCGCGCGACCCACGGCATGGCGGCGGTCATTTGCGTCTCGATGAACCCGGGCGCCACGCAATTGTACGCTGCCCCGGTTGCCGCGCACCGCGCGGCCTGCTGTCGGGCGTACCCAATCACGCCACTCTTGCTCGCAGAGTAGTTGGTCTGGCCCACAGCGCCCGCAATGCCGCTGATGGACGACACGAGGACGACGCGCGCGCCCCGTCGCAAAAGTCCGCGTGATAGCAACGATGCATCGATGCGAATCACGGCGCCAAGGTTGACGTCAATCACGCGCTGGAACGTCTGCTCGTCCATTCGCGAAAACATGCGGTCCGCCGTGATGCCAGCGTTGTGCACGACGCCGTCCACGCCCTCGCCGCTCCACTGCGCAATGGCGGCGGCAAGGTTGTCTCCGGAAGCAGGGGACGCGAGGTCCACCGTCACGTGCTCGGCGCGCCCCTGCATGCGTGATGCAGCCGCCGCCACCGCCGCCTCTTGCGAGGGGTGGTCCACGAGTAGCAACCGCGCGCCCTCCTCGCCAAGGCGCTGTGCCGCCGCGAAGCCAATTCCGCGCGCGGCGCCCGTCACGACAATGCGCCTGTTCGTCAGTCGCTCGTGCCACAGGAGGAGATGCATGCGCTCGTGGAGAGAGGGGCCGTTGGAAGTCGCGGCCGCGCCCTCCTCCGCGACGCCGAGCGCGTTGTTCACCGTGATGGCCTGTCCCGTCACAAACGCCGCGCGGTGCGAGAGAAGGTGCACGAGTGGCTCCGGAAGATTCTGCTCTGCGCCGACGGCGACGTGCAACACATTGGCCGTGGTGCCCATTGAGCCGAGCTCCTTCGCAAGGCTGCGCACGAAGCCTGCGCACGCGGCGGCAGTGGCAGCCGACTCGCTCGTGAGCACCGCGATTTCCGAGGGGTCGCGTGCAATGAAAACAATGCGCCCGCTGCGAGAGACGCGCGCGAGGGCGTCCTTCGTGCGCCGGTAGAGAAGCGGCAGGGCGTCGACCGTAGCAATGTCCGTAATGTCAATGACGGCACCGTCGCACGGCACGCCGCGCGCGGGCTGCCGTGTGCCCATCGACAGCGACACGACGTTGGTGGTGGGGCCGCACGTGGTGCCACCCGCGCTGACTATGGCGTCCACGGCGCACAGCCGCGAGGCCGACTCCGGGTCGGCGATCACAACGTACTGCGACGTGAAAGCCGTTAGTTCTCTCTGCGGCACGCTGGCGCACCCGCCGACACACAAAAACGGCCACTAGGAGGGCATCACACACTACACCAATGCGCTAGGCGCACCTGCATGTCACGAAGGGGTTTTGCGATCGGCGATGTGTCGCGCACAATGGTCGGCGGACGCGGCAAACCGAACACCTTCAGCACGCGGTTTCCCAGCGGATGGCGCGCCATCGACGCGAGGATGTCCTGGCCGGTCTCATTCGCTCTGCTAGTGGTGTGCATGCGCCGCTGGGCACTTCGAGGATGGGATCTTGCAATTTGGCGCGATGACAACGCAACACGCGCCACCGCCTGCGCCGCACGGGACAGCGCACCGCACGCCATGGCAGCCCGTGCCGAATATACACCGCAAAGCACCGTTCTATTTGGCACACAGCATGTTATGTGCCATGTGTGAGTAATCGTGACGCCTTTGTGACGTACTCAAGATGTGACGGCAGCTCCCATCAATTGGTTCTAATTAGGGTACTCCCGGACACGCGGGACAAATACCCCAAAGAACACCGCTTTGGATGTGTTGTGACGGGAAAAGTCCAGATAAGGTAAGGGCAGTCACGGATTGGAACCTTCACACCTCTTATTTGTACACTGTGGAAAATCCGGGCTAAATCGCGGGTACCTTCAAATCGATGCACCTGGCAACGTCGGTGTGCAGGCAAGGGTGGATGTTAGAGGGGAGTCCCCAGTGCACTGGCATGATGTGTGTGTGTGTGTGTGTGTGTGTGTGTGTGTGTGTGTGTGCGTGTTGCCTCAGTGGCTGAAAATAACGGCATTGCCTCGTAGTGTAAGGAGAGCACACGGTTCATGTGTGTGTGTGCTTGACCCCGAAAGACGCTGCCGGCGTTTTGAGTTTGCCCTCTCTCGCTGCGAATTGCGTGTGCAAGCACGCCTTGCACACCATGCGCGCGTACGCCGTATTTGCCGTGTGGGCACTGTTGTGCCTCACTCCGCCCGCCGCTTCGTCCGCGCCCGTCCCCGTCGGCGGTGCGTCGGGGCGAGCGGTGCGCCTGGACGGCGTCGACGACTACGTGGACCTCGGCGTCCTCGGCACGCTGACGGACACGTTCACGATTGAAATGTGCGCCATGCCGTGCGACGGCATCACGACCGACCAGCAGACGTTCCTTACGAAGGCGGACCCGACGGGGACGTCGCAGATTGAGATATCGTTCTACCAGGTGGGTGGGGTGATGCGCCGTGCGTATACTTCGTTGTGTTCTTTGTTTGGGACGTTTTTTTTGTGCGCAGACGCTGGGCACAAACACATGCAGTTTCCTCACCTCTTTCATGCCCCTCCCCTCCGTCGTTCGTTTTTGTTGTTCCGTCTGTCTTTCATCTGTTCTGCGACTTTGCACCTAAGCATCCACATCTCGCACGTACGCAAGATCCGCTGACTCTTTCGCTCACCACGATGGCGCGCACGTGGCGCAAACGGCTCACGCAACCCTCTGGAATGCACACACAGGGCACGACGGCAATACTGTGGTCAACGGGTAGCTGGCAGATGTTCGACAAGGCGGGCACTGCGCAGCACCTCGCCGTGAGTGTCGAGCGCACGGGCCCCACAACTTCGCACCTTGTCGCGTACCGCAACGGCACCAAGATGGCAGAGACGAACACGACGACGCCAGTCCTTGCTCTGCCCGCCGGGAGCGATCCCAAGCGCGGCGATGCGCCGTGGATTTTGGGCGCTCGCACGCGTCGAGTGCGACAGGGCTCACTGCGCGAGCGCTTCATGTGCGGCCACTTTGACGGTGCGTAACGTCCTCGCACAAGTGGACACTTAGCTGATTCCACGTCACACACACACACACAGTCACTCTCTCTCGTCCACCGACCTCACTCACGCTGTCCCCATTCATCCCATGATGGATTCATCCCTTGGTTCTCACATCGATGTTACGGGGTTTGTCGCAGAGGTGCGCATATGGTCTAGCGTCCGCACACCCGCGCAAATCGCCGCGTCGTACCGCCTCGTTCTCTCCGACGCCGACTTGCAGGACCCGCAGTATGCGACACTTGAAGGCTACTGGTCGTTCGACGAGGCCACAGGCTCCCTCTCACGCGACCGCGGCTCAAAGGGGAACAACGCGCTGCTCGGCGGAGGCCTTGCGGACGAAACGCCCCGGCGCGTTCCCTCGCCCTTCTTCTCGGTGGGCGCCACCTCCGACCTCTTCCGCGGCCGCCTCAACTCGACCACGCCCGTGCGCTTGGCCGCGTTTGCCTCCGAGTGCGTGATGGGCGACGGGTCGACGGACCCCGCATGCGCGTTTTCGTTCGTGCTGGACGAAGTACCGGCGGTGGGCGCGCTCGTGAACGCGTCGTCGTCGCCCGTGTCCGTCGGCGACGAAATAGCCGCAACCGTGCTTGTGGACGGCGCGTGGGTGACGCCGCTCTCTTACCGGCCGCCGCCCGGCGTGTTTGGCGCGGGGATTGTGAGGCTGCGCTACCGCCCGTGTGTACGCGTGTCTGGTGGGGCGCCCTCGTGCTCCACCGTGACCTACAACGTGACGATTGACATTACCGACAACACGACGCCGCTTGCGGGACTTGCGGGCGCGATCCGCTGCAACGGGGTCGACCAGTACGGGTCGATTCTCAACACGAATGCGATTCCGCCGAGCTTCACCATCGAGGCGTGGATCAAGGCCGACTCGGTGCGCGAGGGGCAGACGTTCATTTCCAAGCACACGGCGGAGGGAAAGAACATTGTCATCTTTGGGTATGTTCGTGGCGCACGCACACACAGGCACAGACACACACTCACAGACACACAGACACACAGACACACACGCACGTACGCAAACGCACACGCGCACGCACGCACCCACACACACACACACACACACGCGCACACACGCACGCGCACACGCACACGCACACACACACACACACACACACACACACACACACACACACACACACACACACACAAAAAAAAAAAAAAAAAAAAAAAAAAAAACCCACGCACGCACGCAATCGAGCGCGCTGATACACGAACGCTCGTCGCAATCTCTTTTGCGGAGCTGACGCCTTGCGGCGCTTTCGGCAATTCCGCAGGTATTACGAACTGGGGTTGCACGTGAACCTGCGTGACACGTCGAACACGGTGAATATGCCGATGCCCACCGCGCCCTTTCATTACGCCGCGACTTTCAACAACACGAGCCCAACCACGACGATTGTGTCCCTGTACAAGGACGGCGCGCGCATCTACTCGAAGGAAATCCCGAAAGTCCTCGGCAACCTCACCGGGTCGCTGCCGTGGTCGATCTGCCAGGAGTGGGTGCCTCGCGCGTTGCTGTGTGGTGCCGTGCAATCGATAGACACCCTTTGAAACACTTTCGGACTGTCAATGCATAGTAGTGTACTGCGCGCATGTACGCTAATTTGTCGCCGTGGCAGGTATGATTTGGGACCGGTGACCAGCGACTTTTTCGGCGGCACTATTGACGAGGTGCGTCTCTTAGTCTCTTCGTCTCTCTCTCTCTCTCTCTCTCTCTCTCTCTCTCTCTCTCTCTCTCTCTCTCTCTCTCTCT
>CALSCQ010001280.1:0-20952 GCA_943704525.1 Pigoraptor vietnamica | reverse complement strand
TGAGCTACATGGAGATCAACTGTGGGTTCGCGCTCCCCGACGCCATGCTCCTCGTCAACTACGACCGCTCCACCATTCCCTCCGTCTACAAGCCCATCCCGCTCGTCCCCCTCGGCCACTCGCCGGAGCAGGACGCGCGCGCGTGGGCGATTCAGCGCGAGTACGCCGGCCGATTCCTCGGGCTCAAGGACTACGCCGATTACTTTGACCTCGTCCGCCCGCCGCCCGGTGCCGACGGCGTCGACATGTCCCCCAAGGCCGACGGGACCGACAGCGAGTTCTCCGGCGACATCCACAAGTTCCTCGACCGCTACGACGACCAGCTCCGTCTCTACCGGCAGCTCGAGGGCATCCCCGACCCGACCGAGTACCTCGACGACGAGGCTGCCGACGCCGACGTCGCCGCCGATCCGAACCGTGCCGATCCCGCGCAGTACGTCCGCGACTTTGCCCAGCTCTGGTCGCAGCGCGTCCCCGAGGGCAGGCGCGACGAGTTCGCGTCGTTCGTTTCCGACAAGGCGCGGTCGCGCCACTCTGCGGCCGCCTCCTCCAAGTCCAACGTCTTTGGCGCTGCCCACGACGACGATTTGCCCGCCGCCCGCGAGCAGGAGTGGAAGGAACTCTTGGGCGTGGGGACGTACGGTCGCTTCCTCGCCAAGTTCGACGAGCGCATGGAACGTCTCGCTGCTCGCCTCGCCGGCATCAAGGCTGCCGCCGCCGCCGCCCCGTCCGCGCCGCCAAAGCCCGCCGCAGAGCCCGAGCGCAAGACGGTCGCCGATTCCCAGCGCGAGTACACCCAGCCGAAGCTCCCGGACGACACCGCGCACTTCTTCTTCTACGACTGCTCGAGCGTCATCTTCGACCAGCCCGACGAGGAGACGAGCCCGCACATGAAGGGCAAGGGCCCCTTTGTCCAGCTGCAGGCGTGGTGGAAGCGCGACTCGCGGCTCCAGTACGACGTCTTCGTCTACTCGCAGGAGTCGGCGCTGATTGCGACGCTCCAGATTCGCGGGAGTGCCTCGCTGCGCGTCGCGTCGCACTACCGCAAGTACGAGCCCAAGTTCAGCATGATCGCGTCGTTCGGCCCGCCGCAGATGTCAATGGTGTGGCTCAAGAATCTTCCCCGCTCTGCGAGCGTCGTCGTCGTCAAGGCCGACGTGCGGTCGCGCCGCGAGCTCCTCGCGTTCGCCCCCAACTACATGCCCCGCAAGAGCGACCAGGTGTCGTATTCGGGGACGTGCGAGCCGGGCCCGTGCCTCTACCACGTTGACTACCTGAATGCAAAGACAGGCGAGCGCGAGATCGTCCTCAAGTATGCCCTCTACGAGGACGCGGCGACGTTCATGCGGTACAACTTTCCGTGCATTCAGCCGGGGGGCGATTGCGACTTGCTCCTTGCTTCTGACGTCCCCGAGTGCTGGCGAGTGCCCGGCGGTGCTGTTGATGGCGATGATGTGGCAAATGCATTTCCTCAGGATGAGGGCAAGTCTGCCTCAGCTGCGCAACTTTCGCGGGCCCGTCGTGACGAGGATGACCCAATGGATGGAGATGGAGCGGGACCTTCCGATTCTGGCAACACTCCAGGTTTGAATTTTTAGACAAGTTAATATTTTTCTGAGAAAAGTGATGTTGTTTTTCCTTTGAACGCCATTCGCAAGAATCCGGTGCAGATTTCTCTACTACTTTCTGAGAGCCGCCTTGTTTTTAAGTGTTTTTTTTTTGTGCACTCTCATCCCACATTGAACTAAGCCCCTAATTTCTTTATGTGCTTGATTTTACAGCAAAAGAGTGTCTGCAACCGAAACGGTCAGATCCAAATGTCCCTCTGGACTATGAACTGCGGGCTAATGGCGATGTGACTCCTGAGCAGTTCGAGTGCATTAAGAAGGTCTTTCCTGCTAGCAACGTGGAATTGTTCGCCGCAGATGGTCAGCATCGCGTGCACGTGCTTGAATCGCTGACGGACGAACTATTGGGTCTTGCTGATTCCGAAGCGGAATTCCGCAAGTTCGGCATCTGTCACACGTTGGCCGGGTATGCGGCGACGTATTCCACGAAGAAGACCCCATATGGCGACGAACCAGGTCCTTTCTACTTCACGGCGTATGCGTATGGTCAACTCGCGAAGGCCAATGGTGAGGCAGAGAAGTGCTATGCGACGGCCCTGTTTTCGATGTACTCGTTCAACGTGATGGTCCCAACTGGCGCTGGTGTGGGGACTGACAAGATGAAGAAGAATTCAAAGACACTCAGCAGGAAAAACCTGTTCGGTAAGGACGAGTGGGGCATTCCTTCTGTGACTGGCGGAACACTTTCCGCTGTTCCGAAAGGTGAGCAGCCAAATGCCAATCCACCCGACTGTAATGATGGCGGGCTTGTTCCCAAGGCTCTTATGGGGAAAGAGTGCTGGTGGGAAAAAGTGTTCATGCCATTCAGTGAGGGGACTGGGGTCGACAAAAATAAGCCCGAGTACCCTTTGTATTCTTTTGCGAAGGGCTACAAAACTCCAATGTCAATGGTGCACTACTCCAATCGTGACCCAAATAAGCAAGAGGATGAAGACAAAATCCGTCTTGACAGGGGACACTTGGCTCCGTGCCACTCCATGCTGGTGTACAAATCTTGGTCAGCTGGGCTTTCAACATTTTCCTATGCGAATGCAGCACCTCAGTACTCAAACTGCAATTCTGGCCCTTGGAGCACCTTGGAGAAGCGGGTCGAGGGAATGGCAGTTGGTGACTGGAAGGATGATGGCAGCAACCCTCCCCCTTTGGCCGATGGTACTGTGCAGGGCACTGCCGGGCATACACGTCCAGCTAAAGTGCGTGTCCGGGTCATAACTGGCATTAAGGCACATGGACGAGATCTTACTGATGATGCCAACACTGTCGTGGGAAAATCTGGGAAAAACAAGGCCGCGTTGCCCAATTCACTTGTGATTCCGAGCCATTTCTGGGCCGCCGTGTGTATTGAGAACTTCTTCCCGCATTCTGAGGACCGAGTAGAAGGCATGCCTGAGACCTTTGCGGTAAGTTCTTGAAAATGGATCTGTAGCATCATTTCAACTCCAGCTAACTTTACAGTGCCATTTCTTTTCCCAGCTTTCGTTCTTCATGTATCTGCCAAATAGCATGGAGCACTGTGCCGCTGGCCCGAGTCCACTTTGGGGTGGCGTGGTCTTTCTGGGTTCTGGAGAAGAACTTCCCCGGCTCGACGAAGAATTTTTCCCCACTGAAGCGAAGAACCGGCGGGCAGGCTCGGATTCGGAGGGCAAAACTGCATTGGTGGCCTTGCAGTCTGTGTTCGGGGAAACTGATTCTGTGACAACCGAAATGTTTTTCAATGGACAATGCGGTGACTCAGGTCAGTAAGCTGCTTTGCGGATGTGGATTTGTCGGCATATGGGTTACTTGCAAACTGTGTCCTAACTCTTTTTGTCATCCAGGTTCCTTGACAAAAGAGGTTGCAGCAAAGCTATTCCGCCGCTTCTTGCAGCTTCCGGCTTCCCAAGGTGGCCTGCAGCACTCAAAGTGGTGGCTTGGTGGGAAATCGATGATGAACAAGGAATACGGCCATTTTCTTCAAATCGGTTGTACTGTGGGTTCCTCGCTGAAGAAAGACGGGGAAAAAGTTAAACCTGCCGATGGTACGTCACACTCTCCCACAGACCCGGATAAGCGCACTCGCGCATGTGATGAGCAATTTGAATGCCTCAATGGGGACTCTGTTACGGGGCGCTTGCCTCATGTGACGCATGTTCCATCCGAGGGGTCAATCCTTGGGGACTATGAGGGGATCTGCGTTTGTCGGGAGTGCAAGGAGTACAGATTTGCTGAGTCTGATCTTTGCAATGGCTGTTTGGGTTGTTACCTGGACCCTGATGGCTATTGTGTGAGTGTCGAGGAGTCATTTAAGGACCCTGCGAAGGGAAATGCGGCTATTACTTCATACTTTGATGCTGTTAAGGCCGCGGTAAGTATTTCGGTCTCTTGGAATCGCCTGGAATCCTTTCAGCATACTGTGACTTACACGTTTTTTATGTTCCTATTTGGGCAGTTCGAGACTCAAAACCCAACGCCGTACAGGTGGAGGCGGGATACTAAGACTATATTTGTCGATGCGAAGGCGGAGAAGGACAATCATGTTTTGCGTTTGTCGTTCAAGTCAATGGCAGAGGTTTGTAACACATGTCCCAATTGCAAGTTATTTATCATGTTGCCATCCTTTACAGATTGCGAGTTCTGTATGGAAGCAACACTGACAGATTTTCTCATTCCTAACACGTAGGGGATTAACAGCAACCCTTGTATGGTGGGTTCCGCATTTGATCACATTGCCTTTCTGCATTGTAGTTTGGATTTAACTTGTAGAAGTTTTGCAGTGCATGGTTTAGCACGTCGAAATACTTGCTAACTATTGGTACATATTTCAACAACTTGCAGGGTTTTCTTGGGCAAGTGTTTGCGGTGAGTCTGACTGATGTGCTGACTGTCAGTGCAAGCTAGACAAGTAGGTTCGACTGTTTCTGCGTGCAATTATTGCCTATGAAATTCGGCTGACTCCATTCTTTAATATGACTCTGAAATTTTATATAATAGGAGTCCGCGGCGACAACAATTATGCAACATCTGAAACGCCTTAAAAAGTTTACTGCGGGGCCTATTCAGGTGTGGGGTTAGTCAGCTTTATGTAATATGAAATCAATGTAAGTTGATGACTGAAGGTCTAACCGATTTCGTGTTTTTTCTGCCTGCTCACGACAGGTTGAACTGGTTGACGACAGTAACATGCGAGCTGCACTACTGACCGCCATTCGGCCAAGCACTGGCAACCCAGACAAAGTAGGTTTGCATGCCTGTGTTATTATGAAACTGAATGCTGGTTGAGTTCATGTGCCAGGTCAGTTGACTGAAATAGCAAATGCTTCATGAGTTGAGTTGCAAATTTGGCATTACCAGGCGCAGTTTGAACCATGTGCCAAGGAAATTCTTGCTAAGTGGAAGCAGTATGCGAAACTGGTAAGGACATTTTTGTGCCAGGTCACATTATGTGAGTTAGGCCGGCTCTTGCACCGGGTCTGTGTAGTTTTTTGGGGTACTGAAATTTGGCAGGCAAACTCGACTGAATTTCGCATGAATATTTTACGCAATTCAGACTGATGAAGATGCTCAACCTTGGGACGAGATGACTCTAAAAGGATATCTGCTCAAAGTCCTTATAGAGTTCGGTGCTGTGGCCAGCGTGCCAACGGTGAGTACTGAAGTAAAAATGTGTGAATGAGTATGTATGTTGACTGGCTTTGGCTAACGTAAGCATCATGCCCTACAGGAACCAGTGCCAATGGACCTCGATAGGGCGTCCGGATCCGCGGAGCCGGCAGGTACAAATGAGGTAGGTACGGTTGGAGCTGACGTTCTCTGCCTTTTGATACGACAGTGTGCGACTGGATTATAGTGAATTTACAGTGATATGTATTTTGCTATGTACTCGACGGATGGCATGTATTAGGGCTTATATCCTAAATGTGGTACACATCAGGGCCACGTGGAGCGAGAAGGCACGTCTGGATCCTCGGAGTCGGCAAATGCAAATGAGGAGGTATGTGGTTGTCCAGCTGTCAGTAGCTAATTAACCGAGTCTGTCGTTAAACGAGATTTTGGCTAAAGTACTGTATGTATAATGCATGCATAAGGACATGTCCAATACCGAGGGACAAATGGGAGCCAATCCAAAGGTGTGTGCTGTCAAGTTCGCTAGCCGAATGGCCGAGTCTGTCGTTAAACAAACCCTCTGCCACATATTGCAACATTTATACGAATGCAGTCCATAGCTGCATTTCCTGATTACATCCTGTTTGCAGAGTCGCAAACAGGTGTTAAAGTTGATGATTTCATTCCCATCCTTTGCAGCGAAATCGAAAGGAAGCGGAACTGTCGGACGACCCGGTAAGCAAAGTTGGTCTGGCTCCTCTAACCGAAAATTTTGAACTTTCAAACTAATCTTGTTAGAATGTATTCATCAGTGGTACTGGTATTCATGACTGAAAATACTTTTATACGCCAAACTCAGGATGAGAAAGAACATGTGCCCAAGCGTCTGGCTGCAGTTATAATGGGCGGCGATCACGTGGTCGGATAAAGACGTCGAGATCGATGACAGCAGCCGTTAAGACGAAGCAAATCACACCAATCGCGATCGCTACAGTACGAGTATGCTATAAACTCACTGGGTTGTTCACACGCTCGGCACATCTAACGCGAGAGGATTCGAGGTCAGGGGTACTGCCCCTGATTCGAGGTGGTACACGCCATGCACCGCCGCCCCCGCACGCACTTCTACTACAGTGTTATGGCCGTATGCACACAAAGATAAGCCGACTCGCGCGCTCTTGCTAGCCACGTTCCCTTAATTCTTTAATTTCCGATGCTTGTCTCGCCAAGGTCCCAGAAAGTCCCGTTTGTCTGCCGCGCCGAACGCCGGGAAATGTGGAATGAGCGTTCCTCTCGCGGCGTTCGGACGGTCGACCAGCCATGTGATGCCGCCACTGCCGATTACGAGTATAATTTGACTTTCAATTTGCACAGTGCAGCAGTGCCTCCGAGACTCGAGCAACGGTATGACTTTGCACATGGGGCGCTATAGCCAGTGATCTTTTCGTTGTGGACTTGATAAATACGAACCCGTTGGCACTCAGTCAAACAGTTACTGTTATCGGACTGAGGTTGGGTTCAGCCGGCGATGAAATCAGCCGGCGCCAGTCTTTTATAAGGAGCCTTCAGTTGTATGTCAAGTCGCCTGAGGCCCGGCACTCTACGTTTCCAAACGTATATCCGCGGCAATTAACGCAGTAATCCAGTGTGATAAGATCGAAATCCAGTTGCCAGTTAGACAAACTCTTTAAGTGCTGAAAATGCGGCAGCTTTCGTTGGTTCAGTTGGCCCATTGTCCAGTTCTGCCAGTTGTGCCGTTCAGGCAAACAAATTTATGTGTTAAGGTACAGAACAGTTCAGTTGATGCGAGTGCACGTCTGATGCAGCTTATTCTCAAAGATAACAGACGTTGAAAGCTGCCCGCCGAGCACACCTTGTGAACTGAAGTACTTTTAAAAGCTTTAATTTAATTTAGTTGTCAATGAATCCTGAATCCCAATGCATTGAAATCGGCGTGATGCCCTAACCTTTAAGTGGCCTTGACTCCTTTTTGGCACTCACAGTAAAGCTCTAACGGTGTTCTTGAAAACATTCTTGCAAGCAAACGGCTTGCGCCCTGTTCCTTGAGTTCTGTCATGCACTGAAATTGGTGTAAGGGAAATCGTCAGTTCAGTTGTTGTAAATGTGGCGGCGCCGTAATTTTTACGTTTTGGCACTGCATATTTGCCAAATCTCACTAAGGGAGTATCACAACACACAAACGCACAGACCAGGGGTGAGCCCAAGAGCAAGACTGCTAGAAGTAACACTGAGAAGCTCGCTTTTTCTTTAATTATATCTTTGGAATCCAAGGTGGAAGCCGGCAATATTTCACAAGCAACGGCTGCGAATCAGTGTGCCAAGAGTTTCTTGCTTCCAGAACACGTGCATTTTCCATGGCTGAGACATTGCCTATGTGCGTGAATATCGCCAACAAGAATGTTACAGCCAGCGACATTCAGATTGTGTACCCCGCCCAACGAAGTCACATCAGAGACTTTGGTGTAGGCGATGTTCAACGTGTAAACATTGCTCAATGCACTTACGTCAATCACTCCAGAATGGTTGAGAGACAGCTCGTGAACATGACCCAGTGCGGAAACATCTACCACGCGGGGGCAAGCCGAAAGTTTCAATGTGCGAACTCCACCAAGGTTGGACACGTCTGCAACTTGTGTGCAGCTCAGGTCAAGGTAATAGTTGCCACCAAGGGCCATAGCATCGGTGACCGGAGTCTCACAAAGCTTTAGAGTATGCACATGACCGAGGGCGGTCACATTTCGAACACTTGTTTGCGACAAATCGAGATGATGGACATTTCCCAGAGCCGAAACGTCTTCAACAAGCTTGCAATAGCTCAGAATAAGGGTGTGGACACTTCCAAGCGCGCATACGTCCCTCAGCTGCTTGCAGCCATATAAGTCAAGGGTATGCACATGACCCAGTCCTGTAACGTTTGAAAGCCACAAATTCTGAGCAAGCCGCAATTCATGTACGTGTCCAAGGAAAGAGAGGTCTGCATTTTCGCAAGATGGCCATGATGTCGCTGTGAGGTCCAGTGTGTGGTTATGCCCAAGCGCCTCAATACCAATGATACCCTTATTAGCATAGAGATCGAGGGTGTGGACAGAGCCGAGGGAGGATATGTTCCGCAATGCACCATCATTGGACCGATAGCGTCTCAGGTCGACAACGGACACCGCCGACAGAGGTGCCGTGTCGACCAAACAATTGCACGATAGCAGTTTGAGACGATAATAGTTGCGCGCATTCGAGACATCCTCGAGGACCTCCACACCAAAGTCCATGTGCAATGTGTGAAGATTGGAAAGCTCAGGAGGAATCGATCGCCACTTCCACTTGGACAGGCCATACTCTTCCACCTTCACACAACCTCTCAGTTTTCCAATAGACTCAACCGTTACGTGCTTGCACTTCACCAAGTGAACAAATTCGACATCCGCGAGACACGACACGTCTGTAACATCCACGCCACATTCGCGCAAGATAATACGTCGCGGCCGTAGCACAGGCAGCATGTGCTGTTTTACTTTCCAAAGATCCAGGAATGGCACTTTCGCAAATAGTGCGGGGTCACACTGGTGTGCCGCATCAATGACAAGTTTCCCAACGCTTGCGGAAACGGTACCCTCACATTCAGGGAGGAGGGCGAGGACATAAATGATTCGGACGGCTGCGAGTGTAGAGAGGTCTGCAGCAAGACGCATACTGCGAAGGTTTGCCGTATGCACGCCCTTGAAAGACAACGGGATTTCTCTCAGGCGCCTGGAGACAATGCCAGGCATATCCCCGTAAGCAGAAAGCACGAGCCGTCCAACGGGAATCCACGCCTTCACCTCCTCGCGAAAAGCCGCGTCCTCAATGTACTGGCGATTGTACAGCGGCCACAGGTGGTACAGGCGCTCGTGACGGAGGACGCGAAAGAGACGACCGCACGTCTTGGCCAGCGCGGCCGCCTCAGCATTCGTCAGGTACGGCAGAATGTGGACGACAATCGTCTCCGCGGGGAGCGAGTCGAGGTTCGGCGCACCGGGAACAGAGACCTCGGGCGCGGGCAGAACAATCGAGCTAGGCACGTCGGACATTTTCGGTTTTCGAGAAAACGAGGGCTCGCAAAGCAACAAGCAAAGGAAGGGCAACGGGAACGGAGGGTTCGCGTGGCGACAGGGGGGGCACAGGGAGCGCAAACTGATTCTGCGCGCAGAAAACAGGCCAAAGCAGTGAGCAAACGCTGCGAACGCACCACAAACACCGACGACACCACACTCCGCGCACGCACACGCGACGCGGACAGTGCAGTTCACACTCACCACTCGGAAGCAACGAGTAGAGCAGGAGGAAATCGTGTGGCGTAGCGTGCGTCTTTTTGCGGGGAGTGACCGTCCCTCGGAGTCAAGCGGAGTAAACTCTGAATAACGCAGGGTACGGCTCACGTGGTCTTTAAGTAGAAATCCTCATCATTGTCCGTATCGCAAAGGAAATTGTAAATATTCAACTATCGACTAACTTGTGCAAAATTTTCACCAAAAGTTTATTGTGAGACGCCACATCCCGCCGCAGCAGTAAAGCACTGCATGGCGTGCTTTAGGCCATCCCAAAAGGCGAACACAGAAAACTGACGAGCAACGGTCAAAGGAGACTGAACCAGCGATGACGTCCCGCTTTCTGAGCCGCGTGTTAATCAGTCTGGGCTGCGTCGCGTTGGCAATCGCTTCGGTCACGCATGCGGAGCCTCAGTCCGGCGAGGACAAGCAGCACGAGGCCGGCGTAGAGCAATCGTCGTTAGCGCACAGCGTCAGTAATGCGCAGGAAGCCGCGGCGTCTTCGGTGCATCACGGTGACACGGATGAGCCGGATGCCAGTGCTGAGACGCAGCAAATGACTACGGGCGGCTGCGACGGCGAAGGCCTGCCCTGCGACGAACAGAAGAAAATGCACTGGAGAGACCTCGAGGCGCGCATCGTCAAGCATATCGGCCGGCGACCTCACTCCGACGGCGTTCCCTTGGCGGACTGCGGGACGGCTGACGCGCCCGGCGTGCGCCAACAAGACAACGACGGCATTCGCGTGCATTGGCACGGCCTGACACAGCCGTCCTGCGGTGGACGTCAGGCAGACGCTGTCCATCCGGTACGTGCCCGCGGGAGTCTGAGGTGCTGTACTGACTAGAGGTGTCTTAGATTCCCTTCCGCCGGCCCCAGAACTGACAATGGCTGATTGCTGCAGCAGTCAGCGACTGTGCAACGGACGGCCGCCTTACGGCCCATGCACACCACGTCTTTGTCGGTAAACTGTTCTGTGTGCTTCTTTTCCCAATGGGACCGTGCACAAATGTATTCCTGTGGGACCCGGCGGCTTCCCTTATGTACTGGCAGTCCGTTCTGGAACTCACTGTAGCCCTGTCAGGTCCGGCTGTAGTTAGACTGCTTGACCGCATGGCCAGCTTCAGCACAGAGTTAGTCGGAACCGGAGGCAGCCGGCCACCATGCTCCGGCGGTGCTTCCAGTTGTTGAGTGTAGGGACGGCCGGCAGACAGCACCGCCGCTCCTGTCACTGAGCTGCAGGGCATTCCTCACAAGCGACACCATGAATCACTGGCTCTGCGGTCGCCATGTCAGTTAGTCGCGCGCCGTGGGCAGCCCGGTCATCGCCCCCAATCGACAGCCTGTCCTCATTGAGCTGTCGCCTCAACCTTGTCGAGATGCCGACGGCTGCGTCGTTTGCATGGGAGACTCCAAGGCGAACGAGGACGTGAAGTCGGCAAACAACAGGACACGATCACGAGCCTGCAGGAGGACCGTGTTTGCCTCAGTTAAAGAACAGTTGAACGACGAGCGCACATGAATAAACGACGAGTGCAAGTGGTGGATAAGCAAGGACGCGAAGAAGTCGCAAGTCAAAGCATTTCTCGCTCAACTGGAAGCACAAGATAGCACAAGATAAAGGAAATCGCAACCCTGAAGCGCAGAGAAAGGCTGCCACGTACTGTGGATTAGGCTGCATGATCCGACAACAAATTGCCGCCACCGTCAGTTTCAGATATTATGACGAGGCCGTGTTCTGGGAACTTCCAGACCATATCTGGCGATCCTCAACCGGCGGTCCACTCGCAGAAAAAAGTTTTGCGCAACTTTTCGTTCTTTTTTTGAAGACCCAGCTTGCGTTCTTGAACCGGTCACCCGTTAAAGAAAAGTTTTGCGCCGGACCCCCCTTTCAGCATGTCCACGAAGATCGACTCGTTCTGGCTTTGCCAGCCCCAAGAGATCCGCACAAGGGATTTATAGAAGTCAATAAGTTGATTCATAAGGGATTCATATAAGTCAATAAGTTCGACATTATGTCCAACACTAACCCACCCAGATTGCGTTCTTGAACCCGGCCGGTCCACCCGCTGGAGAAAGTTTTGCACAACTTTCCGTTCTTTTTTGAAGACCCAGCTCGGCGGTCCACCCGCTGAAAAACGTTTTGCGCAACTTTTCTTTTCTGGAAAGCGAGGGATATGAGCGTTCCCTCCTTATGGATTCAGTTTTTTCGTGGATGCTGAAAGGGGTTACTAAGTCCGGCGCAAAACTTTTCTCTTTTCGCCCCGGCCCTCTTCTCGTCTCTCACGTCTTCGCCCTAGTCCTCTCTTTCGCGGCTCATGTTCCTAATTGACCAGTTTTTACCTGTTGTCCGAGGTCTTGCGATTCTCGCTAGAAGGCGAACTATTCCACAAAACTTCGCCTAACATGATTCAGCTTACCCTGTCCGTCTAAACTGCAAAAATACAATCCTCAATCAATCCTATGTCCATACGTGAACAACTGCCTTCACCGATTAGATCAAAACCAATTTGCGCCTACATGCTTCAGCTTACTCATCCCGTGATTGTCCTTTCGACGAAGCCCATGTGCACCTCAAAGCGTTTCGCCCAAACCCCGTTCCCTCTGAAATAAAACAAGTTGTGCTCACCCCATCACCCCGGCCGCAGGCCTCTCCGCCGTTATCCTACACCAAAACACAACTTACTCTATGACCTTTTCCATTTTCCCCCCACGTGGCGCGCCAAAAAACGTACGGTGAACTTTCCCTCACCTGTCTTTCCTTTTTTTTTCCTCGACTTCCTGATTCTGCACGAGGATTCTCGGTCGAAAAAAGTATTCGCCCCAAGAAAACGGTTTTGCAAAGAATAAAATAGTGCGCCAAAAACGATTGAACTTACCCCCTCACCGGTTTCTCCATTTTTTCCGACGCCCTTCGGGCCGGCAAATCCGTCCCTGTTGGCACGGCGATTTCCGACCGGAAAAGTTTTCGCCAAGAAATAATTGTTGTGAGCCATAACGATCAATGTCCCCCTCATCGGCTTTTTCTTTTTCTTCACGCTTTTCGGATAGTACTTGTCGTGGCAACGTGTCTGCTTGCCTCAATACGACTGACAGACTGGCGTGCCTGTTTGGTCGTGCTCGTGGGTTTTCGACGGGCCTCTCATGCGATCTGCATTTGTATCGGCTTAGAGTCTGTCCACCGCTCACCACGGTGCACGTGTCCCGGCCAGGCCGGCCCGCGTAGGGATCCGCGCTCTTCGTACGCGTTCAGAGATTGGTCCCACAAATCCCACGTAATCGCGGATCCCTTCGGGCCGGCAGAGCCGGGACAAGTCCATTTTCGTGGACATGCTCTTAACTGTGATGAACATACTGTCCGTGCTGCCGTTCGATATTGATATACCTGCTCTAGAACGTCGTAAAACCGCGAAAAGCCTTTCACGCTCACACACTGTTACCTTTCTCCCATTACACATCGTATCGCCTGTCGTCCATGAAATACTCATTGTCTTTAGCCGACTATTCTCTTCCGTTTTCCGCTGTGTGGTATGCGCATATGCGTGCGTGCGTGCGTGCGTGTGTTGGTGCAATGTACCTCCTCCTCTGCCGTAGATAACAACTTTACATAATTGTTATCATTAATGCTTTTATGTTTCTTAGACTGCAGTTTTTTCCCATCGCAAATCGCCATGGTCTATTTTTGGTGTGAGTGTCTTTTCCGCACATATGTGATCAGCCGACATCATTACAAACTCAATAACGCGTGATTAGAATCAACTTGGGCATCTAGTGCGAGCATGTCGCCACAGTGACTAGATTGTGGCGCCACAAATGGCTTTACTTAACTGTTCTCAGGGCAGCAGATTCATATATGGTCATTTGCGCATCGAGGAGGGGGTGTTGTATTCAGTCAGTCCCGATAAAGTGAAAAAAAAATGAAAAGGACAAGAGTGGTGACGTATGTGAATTTGAAGAACTGACGTCTGTCGACCTTTGGTCAAGTTACCTTCAAGAATGAGCACAGTTACTGAAACACAACAAGTGCAACGTTTATATAGCAACGTCGCACAGACAAAGAAGGAGGTGTCCATAGTTGCCAGGGGAGAGCAAGAGGAAAACAAGTACGAAAAGACGACACCTGGTGCAGGCAGTCGAAAACTTGTCGCTATGAAGCGTCAGGAGACGAGTGATGGAAGACACCAATCGCCACACGGTAAAGTAGAAGGCGAGATAAAGAAGGCGCCAAAGGCGGTTAACACGTGGAGGGATAGAGTAATGGCGACTCAAGAGTTGATTGCTCTAAAAGCTGACAGGTTTGTAGCCAAAAGCGAACTCCGTGATGACAAGTCCGCTACCGAGATCACCAGTGGCGACAACTCTTTCGATGACAGCTTTGTCGACAGCTTGTCGAACCCTTCCGATCTTAGCTCTGACTTTGCCTAAGAGCGTGTCTCGCTTCGCGGCCCGCAGGGATCGCCGCTCACCACGGTGTCCCGGCTACGCCGGCCCGTAGGGATCCGGTCTCGTTCAGGATTATACCTCGCATGCAACAAATAGCGCGGACAAGTCGGATTTTAGAGAATATTCACCAAAATGGACTTGTCCCGGCTCGCCGGCCCGAAGGGATCGCGCGATTTCGTGGGCCAGTTTTTTTGTGCGACCGATCTCTGATCCCTACGGGCCGGCGTAGCCGGGACATCGTGGTGAGCGGCGGACACTTTCAGCTCTAAACTCGGCGGCATCACCGCCCACGGTATGATTTGCCAGTTTTAACTATTCTATTGTACACGGGCGGAAAAAATGAAATCTCTTCCCTGTAGTATGCGGGTCCATGTTAATCACTCTGACCTTCTCTCCTTATGCACTACTGTGGTAAAGACTTTCCGGAACCTACGCGCATTGTTCTAACATCCACCCACGGCGAGTGCATGTTTTGCTCCAACCCTGATCCCGACGGTAAGACCTATTTTACTCACATTAATCATATGATCGGCTGGGTCTATTGTTCTAATTGTGAGCAACATTGTCAAGCAGCCGAGGCTGCTTTCAACGAATCATCCGGTTGGAACCGAATAAAACATCTCGTCCACGCCAAAGTGAAGGTCGAGCGCACCAATAAGAAGATCGAAGACGATTGGGAACTTGACATTCAAGGCCGTATTGCCTTTCCTAACAAAGGCGATGGCGTTATGTACGTGTCAGTACTCAAGTTCCAGCCTGATTCAGAAACGCTTCTTAAATTCGTGCCCATTGACGAAGTCATCAAACTCAATTGTCCTTCGTCATCCCACGTGCCGTCCTCTTCGAACGGCGATCTCGAGCAACAGAATCGAAAAACTCGTTTCACTTCATGTGAGCCTCAGCCCCATCACGCCGTACCTGCTAAGAGTATGTCCATTCATGAGTCCTCGATTTCGTGAGATTGGTGGGACCGATCTATGAACGCGCTTGCCGAAAACGCGGATCCCTACTGCGGGCCGGCGTAGCCGGGACACCGTGGTGAGCGGCGGAACGCTGTAAGATCGCGAGAAACGGCCGTTCGATCTCTTCAAACTTCGAGTAAACCAATTCAAACAGTTTCCTCCTATTACAGTCATTTCAGCATCAAAGTGGACAAGGAAAGTGCGGCAAGTCACCAAATCGCGAAACTTGGTGAGGAAGCAAATGGTCAACGGGAACATCAAAATCTTTGTTGTCCACTTTGGCATTGAAAGGACTGTAATACGTTCGTCATTCAACCTATTGTCTAACGTGAATAGCGTATGAACGGCGTCGATTACGGGTCTATTATCCACGCCATTGTTCTTAAACTCCTCCACGAGTGAGGTGAGTTCCCAAATCTCGAATATAACTCTCGGCTCAGTTCCTCGTCAGTTCGTTTCCTTTTTCTGAAATCGTCATCGTGGAATCGGTGCGGTAATGAGTCGGATGTTTCCTTCATTGAAGCAATATATGCATTGAAGGACATCACAGTAAGCGCGACGCCTTTTTCAGCATATGTAATCATAAAGTCGAGTGTGAGTACGAAGGTTCGATTGCCAAATGGTTCTTGAGTCTTGTTGTCGAACTCAGTGGTGTTAGTGAAGACCGGTTTCGGATAAAACTGAACGTATCATATTCAGTTTCACATCATGCATCATGTTCTCAACATGAAGTGTATCGACGAGACTCTTCACTACTACAGTAGTCGATTGAGAGTAAGCAGCATGCCTGCAAACTGAACTTGGTCTAACGTGCTATGGTGGTAACGCTTTCGACTTGCATCGTAGATTTCCATGCAACGACCCGAGCCTTCGAGAATGTCCATAACATGCGACTTGTCCGTGCTTTTGTTAAATGTGGCAGATGTCCTCGAACGCGCTCGCGTGGTGAGGTGCGGACAAGCTATTAGGTGGCTACCAATCTCATGTTCGACACCTTCTGCGTCCATATCAAAGCATGTGTGGCGTGAATGTTGAGCCCGAGGATAATAGAATGAAAACGTGGAATGTGTCAGATCGGTCGTTTCAAAGAGAAAGAAGAGTGTAGAGGGAGTAGGAAGTGGGGCAGTTGAGCACACGGAATCGGAATCCCTTACACCTGTCAGTGTTGGCCTTCACTGTTGAGTCGGATTGCTATGGATAGAGAGAGCCGGCTTCCGAAAACTCTTTCTTCGCTTTTTTTTGTGGTTTGACGAGAACACGCCAATGAGAATCAGCACGATTCCGGGTGATTGGGCCACATGTACAGGTAATGCATGTTTTTGCTCTGCTTTCGTTTATGCCCCTGACTCTGAAAAAGGAGCTGAACCATCGTTTTTTCTTCTCTTGTGCGTATTCGGCCACCACGGTCACGTTGGTGGTTCCGGCTGCTTCACTTGCAGAACAAGTTTTGGCGCATATCAGTATATGGTCAGTTTCGGCTTTGATTCCGAGACAAACAGCTGGTAGGATTAGTCTCGTCATTAATTCGAACATCATAGACTTCCACTTGAGCTGATCTGCGCCGGCCGTCAGTTGTGAAAATCTGTCTGTTAAGCTGATCAATACGAAGAGTAAGAAGTGTTACATAAAATCAAAATAATAAAAATTCCAAGCTACTTCCCATAAGTTTTACCATTCATCATTGGCAGTTTTTCAGTGATGACTGATAACCATAGAGCACCTCCAAAAATTTACTGAAGCATAGGACTGGGACTACTCGGAAACATGGACTGGGAGCACCTGTGCACTGTTCCCACGCAAAACGTGCGCCAGACTCTCAAAGGTTCGCTGTCTTTCATTGATCGGGTTACTACTAACAGTAACTGTTTACTGACAGTGATTCGCCTCAATCCTACGGCTCGCAGCCTTCGGGAAGAGACTCTACGTCAGCCATTCCAAGGTGCCCAAACATTGCATTACGCATATCGTCGACAAGAAGGGCTTTCTTCTTCGCGTCGTCGTCTCCAACATGTTTATACCCACCCGTCGGCAGTGTCACTGTCTCTACTATCGAATCTACTGCGACGCACCGCGCGGTCCAGACGCCTCAGAGTTTGTGCGAGTGCAAGTGTTTTACGGCACTCACCAGTTTGCCCACGTTTTCGTGCGTTCGGCATCCAAGACTACCCACGCCGTCAACAACGCCAACACTGAAGAAGAACGCGATGCGATTCCGGCTGGGGCTACCGCCAGCACGCCGCCGGCGCCGCCGATACCTCGTCACTGGAGGGTGCGCCTCAAGTCTTTGGCGCGAATTGGAGACGGCGTGGACGTTCGAGCCAGTACGTTGGGACCTCAAGCTGGGAATGGCCTCTTTGCGGGCAGGCCGTTTGGGGCCAACGAGTGGATCACCGAGTACGAGGGGGAGAGGATCGGATGGAGCGATGCCCTCAATTGCGAACCCCGTACTCACATCTTCGGTGTCGCGTTCGGTCACGAGTGTATAGACGGACTGAAGACGCCGAATGACGGGGCAGGCGGCGGGTCCTTCGCCAATGACGGCACTGCGAACGGCGCCGTCAACGCCGAATTCGAGTGTGTGTTCGACCAAGACTCCGCACGGACCCGCGTTGTCCTCAGAGCAAAGCGCGCGCTTATCGCTGGAGACGAAATCTTCGTCTCTTATGGGTGCAATTATGATGCAATGGCAGGTACCAGCATAATCAATTAAAAGAATTAAAACTGCCCACCACACCCAATCAAGCTTGTGGTAAGTCTTGATCAGTTTGACTTGTGACAGGCGACAGTCGCGTTTTGTACAGTGAGGAACCGATAGTCGTCACGCGTAAACATGTAGACAAAATTCTTACAGTAGTTTGAACTGAGACTGATTCCAACTGCTCCGATTACACTTGATGAGCCGGCGGTGGATCGTTGCACAACAACTGAATCCCGTGATGAGTGGCGGAACGGGCTGATTGCACGCCAACCCCAAGGTGAGCGGCGAAACGTTCATTTGCACAACAACCCATGGTGAGCGGCGAAACGCTCATTTGCACAACATCTATGACGGTGTTCTTAGCGCGCGCGAGGCACGGCAGATTGCTCGGTCATGCAGCGCGATAATTATTTACAGTCGAATCGGCACTCTCGAGCTTCTGACATACACTGCTCAGAGTGCACGGCAAATGTGATCAAGTTCCTTCGCTGCTATTTTAAGTACAGTACGAGTAGCGTGACGCAAAGCAACCGCGACGCGAAAAAAATACAACAACGCTAAAAAAAACGCTATCAATGCTCATTCATGCGAAAGGCCGCACCCAAAACAGCGACAACGCTAAAAGCTATGCCAACAGCAGCAATCAGCTGCTGCTGCTGCATCTTTTTCTCCATCTGTTCCCGAACCTTGCGTGCGCTGCAACTCTCAACCGTGGAGAGATTAAACGCATTAGACTCCAAGATCTCGTGACAACCCGCTCGTCCACGGACAGTTTTGGGCAGCAGTTGATCGACAAGCCTCTGTAGACGAGCGTCGTCGAATGGGCCCTTGAGCGCGTACGCACGCCACAGCTCCACTGGCCCCAAAGATAGGCGCGTGCCGACGCTCTTCGCAATATTCGCTCGATAGTTCGCGTTTTGCACGAAAATCACGGGAACAGGGGACGACGGCGTCGTGCTCGTGCGCGCGTTACGCAGAAGAGCTCGCGCCAAAGTCGTGGCGTCGACGACATGTCCGTCCGGCAAGACGAACACGTCGCCGTTCATCCTCCCAACTACGATAATCGCCTTCAGCGTGTCATACACGAACGGCGCCGCAGTGTCGTAAAAGAAGAGGTTCCCAAACATGGGAATGTCCTCGCTGCTAGTAATGGCCATCCGGCAGCGATCCGGCGTCGAGTCCCGACTGAAGAGCGCAGAATACTCGTTCCCGAAGTCAACGACCACAACGCGTGTCGCCATTTTGATGAAGTGCATGCGCCGAATGTACCACCGTTTCCAGTTCCTCTGAATGAGACGTACTTTCTTGAGCTCTGCGCAATGTATGTGCTGCGCATACGACACGATCGCATTGTGTGAACAAGTCAACGCACTACGCCACACCAATGATTGCATGCCAGGGGCGGATAATTCTTTTCTGCGTGTTTTGCGTCTCATTTTTATCTTAAATGTACTAATTGCCACCTCTTTAACCTGTTTAGGCAAAATAGTCATTGGTGCGCCCCACGTGACCCGCCCACACTGAACGCAGCTCCGGCTCCCCATCAATTTTGTTTTTCTTTTGGCTGTCCCATCAGTCCGGGCAATTGTGGATGTTGCTACGGAGCTATGGTCCTCAGCACTGCGTCGGTACTTGCTGCATTGTGTGTTTGGAGCTGATTTGAGGTGCCGGCGCGCTTTGCACATGGCAGGTCCGTCATCTCAGTCATTGTCCGGCGGTACTGCGTCCGGCTGGAACTCTCACCTTTGATTATTCGTTGGGGATTACGGCCGCTGTTGGGCGCCGCGTGTGGGATGCGTCTGCCAGCCGACCTCGCATCGACCTCCCAAGTGGATTTCACAGCATACCTTATTAATAGCCCAGCACATGAAACATTCCCTATCACATAAGGGTCATCAGTAGTGGCCATGATAGGTGGGGGTTAAATCAAACATGTTACTAAATTTTTGCGGTGTAAACTCTGGGATTTAACCTCAATCCGGGGTGAAGTACTCCAATTTCTGATTTCCTCGTACTTATCAAGCAGCTTCACGCTCACGAAGATGCATCGTCACAGTGGCATGTACTTTCGCGATCATTTACATCACAGCGTTCAAAATTGCGCGAAAGGGTTGATTGTACGTTTGGATTTGTGGATTCTCTGTGTAAAACTTTCAATTTCATGCATGTGCTGGCCTCTGAAATGCTTGGAGTGATCCGGCGATGCCACTTAGGGAGAAGTGTGACACACGAAAACTCTCTGAACACCGCCATTTCGCACTTCTCGGCTCCACTGTGCCATTTTTTCGACTGCTTGGTGTTGCGCAAGTACATTGGAGAGTGCGCTGTGTGCAGATTTCAGAGAATCAACTTCCGTAGCAGTGCAAAGTTGGGGCAGTTTATGGAACGCCTCGTACGTTTGCAATCCTTGAAGCAATGCGGTTGGTCCGGACACCCTGCGTACGGTGTCATATGCTCCGCTTTGCCTCCGCATACCTGCTAAACGCAGCACTTCGTTTTCAGAGAGATGCAAGAGAAGAGAAGGTCAGGGTACCCGTCGTGGCGAAACACTCATTGCACAACAACCCGTGGTGAGCGGCGGAACGCTCAGCCGAACCACGCCTTCAAACTCTTCATTCCCTGGCGCTCGTTTCTGGCATCCCTCAGTATGTCCTCGAACAGCTTCTCGGGGTTTTCTTCCGCTAGTGCCAGCACACGACATACTGGCTTTTGTATTTGGCCCGTAATGTAGTGGATGTAGTCTGGCTTCAGGTTGTTTTTCCTGATATAATCAGGGTGCTCGATGCGTTCTCCCTGAAGCACGTCCTTCTCTTTGACTCCCCTTGGCACAGGAATGTACACATAGGGCATGCGGTCGTTGCTGTTGATGACTAGCCCCGGGTCTCTTTGCTGCATTCGCTTGGCCAGGACCTTGTGCGCTATCGCGTCTTCGTTCTTGTATTCTGCGCGTAGCGACTTTGTAATGATCAGGTCCTCCAGAGGGTACTTGCCGGCGAGCAAATCGCGAAGGCACGACCTCACGTACTCCTTGGCCAGCCTGAGATTGCGGCTTTCGAGGATTATCTTGTTCATGCCGTCGAGCACGATCTTGACAATGTTCGCGTTATCGCGCCGCTTCGACTCGGTTCCCATGTAGATGGTGCTGCTCTTGATTTTTCCCTTGTCCTTCTCCCACTTGACCCCAAAGTATCGCTTGGGCTTTTGCATGACGAGCGGCCACATGACTTTCTCAAAATTCAGCTTGTGCGGGAAGTTGAGGTGGCCGTCCATGAACTTGCTGGCCTCCTCTCCGAGCTCCATCGTCTTGTCGAATGCAG
>CALSCQ010001279.1:0-16198 GCA_943704525.1 Pigoraptor vietnamica | reverse complement strand
TGGTGTGCGTTGTCTTCAGTGTGCGGCGGCGGTGAATGTCGTAAACATGTTACTTTGGTGTATGGAGTAAAGTGTCAAAAATCCCGTTTTAAGGGACCAATCCGGGTTTTATTTGGCACTATTCATTCACCCCATGTCGAAAAAAATGTAACGGCGTCAGATTACTTGACTTTCAACATAGTACAAAAAACATACCTACGATCGGAGAATTCATCCGTTGTAAATTTCTGCTCACTTGTTCGAAATTTTGTCAGACAACGAAAATAATTTTCACATCACGAAAATAATTTTTGTTCATCATAAATTTCGAAATCGGAACATAAAAATTTTCTACTTGACAAAAATTCCGTGGGATCAACGTAGTCAATTGGACGTCACTGTAAACGCAGCGTCACGAGAACGGGGAACGTGGCACGCGCTGTCTGGCTCTTTGGGCGACTCCCAAGCACATCGTCATCACCGTGTCACATTCTTCGTGTTGCGTCTCTTGTCTTCCCTTTTAACTTTTGACGAGAGAAAACGACAGCTGGAGAGGAGAGTATCGCACGAAACGGAAGAGCGCTCCAAACTGCTCCAAAGGAAGACAGAAAAATAAAAACGAAATATTACCAAAAAGCAGCCAGATTAGCCAACTGACACAGCCATAGGCCGCGTTCATTCTGCACCCTCACGAAAACAAGTCCACCTTGGCGTTCGCGGCGGCGTTTTGCGCAATATACGCAGAGATATCGTCCGCGCCGAGCGACGACGGGTCGACAGCTGACTGGGCCGATGCATTCGACGACGGCGCGGCAATCGCAAACAAATCGTCGTCCAACTTTGCAGTGGCCGCGGACGACGACACAGCCTTCGCCTTGGGCTTTGCGCCGCCCACCATGCCGAAAAGGTCGTCATCAACCGTCGCCTCCCCTCCGCTCTTCTTGGCCGGTTTCCGCGCGGCGCTCACGTCGAACCGCGACAAGTCGTCCTCAATGCGCATGAGGGCGTCTTCCGTGGCGGCGTCGCGCGTAATCTCCTTGGCCATGTTGCCGTACACGACGGCATTCGCGGGGACGTAAAGCCCGTCGAGTCCCTTCCTCCGATACGCCTCCTCGTCGTCTTCGAGATCGACCGCTGCAAACAGCTGTACCTTCTTCCCCGACACCGAGGGCGAGCGCTCCTGCTGCCGCTGCGGCTGCGACTTCGGCGTGACGGCAGCCTCTTCCTTGGGCGCGGGTTCGGGCTCCCGCGCTTTCGGTTGCGCACGCGGCGCCGGGGCGTCCTGCACGGGATTAGCCGGGGTTGGCGCGGGCGCGGGTGCGGGTGCGGCTGCTGGCGCGGGTGTCGGCGCGGGCGATGCAGCGGCGGATCCCTTCTTCCCCCCAAACAGCTGCGCTGCGTCCGCGTCGTCGTCGGCATCGCCAAAGAGGAACGCCTTCGTCTTGGCCGTCTGCTGCTGCTTCTGCTCGGCGACGGCGCGCTTCGCCGGCACCTCCGCCGCGGGCTCCGCCGCTTGCTGAGGCTGCTGCTCGGCCTGCTTCGCCGCCTTGCCCTTCGGCTTCCCCGCGATTTTCGTGAAGGGATCTTCCTCGGCGTTGTACAGTGGGTCCTCGTCAGGGTCGGCAAATATCGAGCGCGGAGCCGTTTTGGCGACCGCCTTCGCCTTTGTCTTCGACGCAAGCGCAGCCTCTTCCGCCGCCTTTAGCCGCGCCATTCGCTCGGCAAACTCTTCAGGCGTCTCGTCTTCGTGGATGGTGTTGCCCTCAAACGCCTCGTCCTCGAACATTCCCTTCTCCCGCCGCAGCACATCGCCCGAGGGGATGTCGTTCTTCTTGCGCGTTATCTTGACAAAGCGCTGGCTCATCGGGATGCTGAGAAAGTCGAGAACGGCCGTGCACGCGCAGTACCTCGGGTCCCTCGCGATAAACTTCATGAGCGTCTCGAACGCCGTGCGCCGCGTGTCGATAACGCTCTCGGTGACGATCATGTTCTTCGCCGGCAACAGTGGGAACGTGTCGCCGGGAAATTCCTCCTGGAGGCTCAAGTAGAACGTCTCAAACTCGCTGTACCGCCGCGTCACCATAAACTCGTAGATTTCATCCTCGGGCGTTCCGATGGGCTTGTACTGCGGCGCCGTCGCTCGCACGCCAATCGTATACTCTGCATGGCCCAGGGGCTCCGTAATGCTCGCCGGGACCTGACGCGACGACGGCACGAACATGTCCACACCCGTCTTGTTCTTCACCGTCTTGGCGGTGAGACTCCTTCGCAACACATGGACACAAAACGCACAATGAGCACGGAGTCGCTGAATAAATAGGGTTCACACCGAGTCGCAGAATAGCACGTGACACAGCAATCGAAAACCGCATCGCACCACCGGCAAGTACAAAGTCCTTCACATTACCCCAAGACAAATGCGCCACTCACCCCGACCGCTTCATTTTCGAAGAGACGCACGCAGTGCTTTTCGATTAAGTGAGTGAACTCGCAAGCGGCGAATGGCCGCGAGTGAGTGCGTTCCTCTCAATCGAGAGTCTCCTTAGCAACTTACAACTCCAAGCGAACGAACGGGAAGGAACTGCGTGGGGACGAGCACGTGCTGCGCGCAGTGTGGAGTTTCTGTCTCCTCTCTCGATGCCACGTTTTTCGCAGTAATGTGGACTGTTGTGTTGATTGAGGGTCGTTTTTACGATTCATCGGAAATAGTGGTCCGTTTTACGACGATGTTCCGATCAGCTGCGAAACCATGTGTGCCTGCAAACGACAACGGCTCAACTTTCAACGCCCTTAGAGTGTGTTGAAACTTGCTTGCAGTGCGTGCGTGCGTGCGTGTGCACAGTATTTGAGAAAATGGGTGAGTTCATAATGGACTTCATGTGCGCTTTTGTGGTCATCTTCCTGCCCTGTCATTACAAACCCAAACTGAATCTCACCTTGCGACGTTGACTTCGTCGTCCACACCGTAATGTTCTTCTCAATCCGCACTTACTCGCAGCGGCCAACACGTCTGCGGCGACGTCGCTCGTTCTCTCGTCGGTCTTTCTCCTCCTGACCTTCGCGGGCCTGCAGATGTACAAGGACCGCCTCGCGTCGTCCGAGAAGCTGCACATCCTCGGCGGATTTGCGAGCTCGTGGCTCTTCGTGTTTGCCCTCACCGTATCCCATTGTTAGTCCGCGACTTTGTGTGCCCCATGATATATGTGTGTGTGTGTGTGTGTGTGTGTGTGTGTGTGTGTGTGTGTGTGTGTGTGTGTGTGTGTGTGTGTGTGTGTGTGTGTGTGTGTGCGCGCGCGCGCGTGCCTGCGTGCGTGCCTGCGTGTGCGCGCGCGCGCGTGCCTGCGTGCGTGCCTGCGTGTGTGCGTGCGTGCGTGCGTGCGTGCGTGCGTGCGTGTGTGCGTGCCTGCGTGCGCGCGTGTGTGTGTGTGTGTGTGTGTGTGTGTGTGTGTGTGTGCGTGCGTGCCTGCGTGCGTGCCTGCGTGTGTGCGTGCGTGCGTGCCTGCGTGCGTGCGTGCGTGTGTGCGTGCCTGCGTGCGCGTGTGTGTGTGTGTGTGTGTGTGCTTTCATCCCCTTGGTTGCACCCCTTGACCTTTGCAATAGGCCATTAGCAATCTTGAGCAGGTTATGTTCGAGTCGAACTTCCAGAGCAAGTGGATTGAAGGTGTGCGCGGGTGGTTGTCTCGGAGAGTGCGCCGAATGTGCTGTGGATGTCATGCGAGTGCACCGCGCGCATTCTCTGTGTGTTGAGACAATTATCCGTCGTGCTGAGTGCCGTTCCGTTCCCAGTCGGGCTCGCTCTATTTGTCGCGATGGCTGGCGCTGCCACCGTCCACCGCGTGTCCGTGACGACGTGGTGGGTCTTCGCTCTCCATTGCGCAGGGTGTCATGCGGCCCCTTGTGCGCCGTGTGTTTGCGCCCCTCTTCGTCCAGTGCTCTCCTCTCCGCGCTCGTCGGCTGAATTATGAACGCAGGATTTGCATTGCCTCTCATTGCGTGGCAGTATCTTCGGCGTGTTCCCTTGCATCCGTGTTCTGCTCTTTACTCTTCAGACATTGTTTTTCCATACACATCTAACTTCTTTTTATGTATCTAACTGTGTCTTCGCTGTATGTCACTGTCGCACGTGTTCTGCTCTGTACCTTCAGCTGAATAGCACCTACGAACTGACTTTTTTCCCATACACATCTAACTTTTTTTATATGTATCTAACTGGTCTTCGCTGTATGTCTAACTGTCTTCGCTGTATGTCTAACTGGTCTTCGCTGTATGTCACTTTCGCACGCAGCTTCCTCTTCTCGATCCTCGCGCTTTATTTCATCAACCGCATTTCGGCCAAGGCATACGCACAGCCCGCAGCAGTGTCCACGGCACGCAAGAACAAGTGAGGCGCCTGTGAGGCGCTCTGCGAAATTAACTCAACTGTATCTTAAGGTCCCTCGTGTTTTTTCTTTTACTTCATACTACCCCAATTCAAGTGTGTTCACAGTTTCGTGCTGCGGTTGGCAACACGTCTTCTTTCACACACTCTCTCCCGCTCATTCACCCTTGCTGTGCGCCGATCGCTTTCAGACTGTATTTCAATGTCCGTGTCACACACTAGCCCTTTGTCGCTGCCGCTTTCGCCTCGTGTGCGGCGCGAAGCAATTCCTTGGCCTTGGCCCGGTCCTTCTCTGCCTCGGCAAGCAATTCCGCCGCTTGTGCCCTGCGCCACGCAACACTTCTTTAGAAACACCATTTCACATCCCACTCCTTACTCTTTCTACTCCAGACACGCTTGCACCTTCGGAACACACTTCCACCACACCCGTGTGTGCAAAACTGTTCTCGTTTGAACCCTCACGTGCACGCGTCGAAACTTTGCACAAGCAACCCACTTTGCCTTCTCCACTTCGGCCTCGCGGCGTTCGAGCTCCTTTCGCCGCTCTGCAAGCTCCTTTTTCGCCTTCTCCAGCTCCGCCCATCTGCGCAAGCGCACCACAGCGGCGCGTCAACCGATGACAAGCAGACGACAACATCGCTCACATTACGCTTGGCACCCACACACAGTACCGATATGCGCCGATTGAACCGACACATGCGCAAGCAATCATCTCGCGCAACGCACCCTTCGTCCAGCTTAGCCTTGGTCAGCTCGCCCTCATTTTTCGAATCGGACGGCTGTGCGGCGGCGCTCGAGGGTCGGGAGGTGTCCTTAGGCTTGTCTTCCCTCTTTTCCTCCTTCTTTTCCTCTTTCTTCTCCTCCTTCTTTTCCTCTTTCTTCTCCTCCTTGTCCTCCTCCTTCTTCTCCTTCGGCTTGTCCTTCGCTTCGTCCGCGGCGGAAGGGGCCGTCTCCTTGGTCTTCGCGTACGGTGTCGGCGTTGGCGGCTTGCGCGTTTCGAGGGACTCTTGCCGGCGCGGCGCGGGCGGCGTTTCCTCGGCTGCCTTATCCTGCTTCTCCGACTTGGAGGGCGCAGCCGGCGAAGGCGCGGGTGCGGGTGAGGGCGCGGGCGCCGCCGTGACACTCTTATGCTTGGAAGGCGTCTGCGTCCCAAAGGAAGAAATTAAACGGGCATTCAAAGTTGAAACCATAACATGGCGCGGCGCCTGACTCTGAGCGCACCTCCTTCTTCTCGCCCTCCTCGTCGTCGTCGTTCTCGTCTTCGTCAAAGGCTACGTACTTCTTACGCGTCGGCAACCGCCGTCCCTTAACCTGGAGACCCACCCCACGTTACCGAAATGGGCGTGCACATACTTGCACTTCACGACACGCAGTTGGATGTTCTGAAGGGCGAGAGACTCCGACAAACGTAACAACCGACAACACTGAAGAATGACGTGATACTGCACAATAAACAACCACTCGGCCACTCCCGACGGGGGACAGAAACAGCTCGCGCGACACCGCACCTGTGGCCTCGACAACGTCACGTGCCCAAGCGAATCGGTGCTCGCGCTCTTCGTCAGCGCCTCCTTCTCCTTCGTCGAGCGCTTTTCCTCCGCCGGCTCCGCAGCCTTTTGCGCGGGAACTGCCGGGAGCTGCTTGGCGTGGTGCTCCTTCGGTGCGTCCTTCGACCCCCACGTCTCTTTCGCCTCCTTCTCCTTTCCATCCGATTTCAGCGAGTCCTCGGAAGCGCGCTTCGAGAGCGCCGGCTTTGCGCCGCCGAGCGACGCCGCAATGCCAGCCGCCGCAGCCGCGTGGCGCTGGTCGTGGTCCTTGCTGTCCCCCTTCGCCTCTTTAGGTTCCTTGTGCGCGTCCTTCGCCTCTTTAGGCTCCTTGTGCGCGTCCTTGGCCTCTTTAGGTTCCTTGTGCGTACCCTTCGCCTCTTTCGGCTCCTTGTGGGCGTCCTTTACCTCCTTCTTTGTCTCCTTATGCGAGTCCTTCGGTTCTTTCACCTCCTTATGCGAGTCCCTGACGCGTTGAGTTTGGTACGCCAAAAATCAATTAAAAGTGCTCACACAATCGACGCCGATGTACACGAATGTGCACACAGGGCCATTCCCGTACGCGTGCCATAGCATGTCCCATAACAAAGTGGCAGTACATGCAGCGACTAGAGTCCACAAACAGGGTATCGGCGCCCACTTTGCATCCTTCTTGTGGTGGCCGTCTTCCTCCCCATCGAGCTGATCGAGAGAGTCGTGGCTTCCACTCGCGGCAAACTGTCCGGACTGCGACGGGTGCGCGGGAGGGCCAACTGTCAGTTTTTCACTGCCGATGGTGGCACGCGCGCCAAAATGTAGCGATGGGGGATAGGGAGGCAGAGAAAATGCGGCACACTCACGCAGGCACAATCGAAGGCAAAAAGAGCCCCGAAAACTCAAACATTTGCAGACTTGGAAAATAGTGTAACAACAAGAGAGCCTCAAGTTGACGTCCCCACGTCGCTTGCCAGTTGGAGACGCCCAACACACACAAACACTGCAGCACGCACCTGCACGCCCTCGAGGCTGGCCCTGATCGCGGCAACCCACTCCTCAAACTCTTCCTCCGAATCGGCGAAAGCAATGTAGTTGCGTTTGCGCTCGCTCTCCGGGACGAGCGAGTTGGTGATGATTATCGTGGATCTGTCGTACGGAGAGTCAGTGTGTGCGACAACGCCTGTCATGTTTCCTTCAACAAAAGTATGCATCTGCGTGGGGAGCGATTGGCAATAAATGCGATACGAACTTGCTCTTCTTGCACTCTGCCGGTGGCGCACGCTCGCACGTGTTGTAGTTGTCGAGGCACACAATGCCCATGGGCTCCTTGTCCTGCGATCAGGCACGATTGAGACCCACACGCACGCGCACGCACACGCACATCCATTCATATGCACACGCACACGCACACTCCAGACGCGCACGCTCTCGCACATGCACGTGCACATGCAACACGATCTTACACTTGCACTTGCGCGCGCACGCGCACAGGACACGCACAACACACGCACAACGCACACAGCAACTGCCGGCCACAACCCACCGTCTTCCCTTTGTAATAGAACAAATAGTTGTCTTCGAGCACAAAGTACCGCCGGCGCCAGTTCGCCGTCATGCCCTTCCCGCCGAGTTTCGTCAGCCACCCTGTCTTTTGCGGGTTGGTGAACGAATCGGCCGCTGGGCCTTGCGACTGCAATCGACAGGGTTTGCGTCAGTGAGAGTCAAGAGCGCCCGCGATCGTCGGTCGGGCGACTCCATGTACTGGTCGCTCACCTTGTCGGCCATTTTCGCGTCGGTGGCACCCTGCAGGACTTTTGCTTGCGACTGCAACCGCCGGGAGAAAGCGCCGGTGTGTCCGGTGCGATTTCAATCAACTCGCTCTAATGAGGCACAAACAAGCGCCAAAAGATAACGTCGTCCCCCTCTCGCAACCCGAGGCAGCAACACAGCCCCAGCTACGCTATGCGAAGGTTTTGTACAGGAGGAATGCACGCCTCGTGTGTGTGTGTGTGTGTGTGTGTGTGTGTGTGTGTGTGTGTGTGTGCCGTGTGTGTGTGTGCTTGCTTTGAAACAGTCAACAAAGGGATTGTACGTTGACCCATCCCGTCTCTGCTTCCGGGGTAGCCTCGTTGCACAGGGGTGTTAGGATAAGTAGTCCGTCTCCAAGGGGGCTGCCCTCATACTAATTAAAATTACATATTATTTTAATACATCTCGTGTATAGCGCTACACATGAAAAGTACTATTAGTCAAATTTCGGTCGTTGCAATGACACCACGTTCGGGGTTGTTCTGTTGGCGAATCGCAGTCACTCGGCGCACCTTTGCCTTTCCGCTTGCCACACACACGCGCACGTCGTCTCGCACGCTACTTCAGAACGCACTTCTGGCTCTCAGGTACAACAGCGTTCGAGCACTGCGGCGACGGGAAGCGCCAGCACGTGCATATCGTCTCGGCGGTAAGTTCCTTTGCCGTTGTACCCTGCTTCTCCGCCACTTGCACGCTGCAACCGCTCAACACCAGCCGTTACGTTGCAGCATTTGTGCGCCGAGCATTCTCTTTTCCTCGTCCACTCCTCCCTTGCGTGTGTGCGGGAGCCGCACGCGGCGGAAAGCGGCGCGAGAATGGGCTTTCTCCGGTGGCTGTTTGGGATGGCCCTCAACATGTTTTTCCGCGAAATCGAAATTGTGGGCGCGGACAACATCCCCAAAACCGGTGCGTGCATGGGCCCATGGCGTGCGTGATGAACGTTTTTCCATTTGCTGTCTGCGAATTTCTAACTTTTGGAGTGCTTTGCGTGTGTCAGGCCCCGTCATCTTTGTTGGCAACCACAACAACCAATTTGTCGACGCCCTGCTCCTGGACCAGTGCGTGGGAAGCCGCAAGGTGCGTTGTTGAGTGTGCGTGTGCGCGCGTATGTTGCTGCTCTGTGTGTGTGTGTGTGTGTGTGTGTGTGTGTGTGTGTGTGTGTGTGTGCGTGTGTGTGTGTGTGTGTGTGTGTGTGTGTGTGCGTGCGTGTGTGTGTGTGTGTGTGTGCGTGCGCGCATGCTCTTATTTTTAAACGCACGTCATTCGCAGGTGCGCTTTCTCATTGCGGAAAAGAGCTTCAAGCGCAAAATGGTCGGCCGATTTGCGCGCTGGATGGAGTCGATACCCGTGTCACGTGCGATGGACAACGCCGTTAAGGGCGTCGGTCGCATCAGTTCGCAGGGAGCGAGCACGGTGCGTTTCGCTGCGTGCGTCCGCGTGAGAGCGTTTGTATGTTGTGTTGTGTGTGTGCGTGTGTGTGCGTGTGTGTGCGTGCGTTGTGTGTATGCGTGCATTGTGTGTGTGTGTGTGTGCCTGTGTGCGTGAGAGTTATGGGCTCACATGCATCATTACGCCTTCAGATCACTGGCGTGGAGACGAACTTTCTCAAGGCGATCGTGCACGGGGACCAAGTACAGGTGGAAGGCGTCAACTACAAGGCAAGTCTCGCCATGACGCGTTGAGAAAAGTCATGCACGCCGCGCACACCCGCGCACCTATTCGACACTGTGGCACATGCACCCGAATGCGTGCGTGCGTGCAAAACACACGTGCGCGCTTACACCGTCCAATTGCAACACGCCCACACAGGTGAAGGTGGTGCTGTCCGAGACGGAGTTGACGATCGACGGCGAGATCAATCCGGCGTTCACGGACTATTCCGAGTGGAAAGTGCTGAAGAAGATTGACCAGTCGGCCGTGTATAAGAACGTGCACGACACGCTCGCCGCGGGGGAGTGCATCGGCATCTTTCCCGAGGGTGGGTGTTGCTGAGTATCGCAAGGGGCTGTTGGACTGGCGTTGCACAACACACATTACTTGAGTGCGCCCGGCGTACACAAAGCACACCGAGCACACGCAATGCGCGGTGCGTATTATATTGCCATCCAATTGACACTGCCGTATGTACATAGGCGGCTCGCACGACCGCACGTCCCTGTTGCCCCTCAAGGCGGGCGTCGCTCTCATGGCACTCGGCGCAATGGAAAAGCACAGCGGTCTGCCCGTGCAGGTGCGTCGCAGTGAGATGTGTGTGTGTGTGCGCGCGCGAGCGTAAGTTTGTGTGTGTGCGTGTGCACCCTACGTTAATGACCTTGAAGAGCGACGCATGTACGAACAACAGACATCGCTCGAAAGCGTTTGTTTATTGTCCGTTTCATCGTCTGACTTTGCCCCGGTGCAGATTGTTGCTTGTGGTCTCAACTACTTTCGCGGCCACCGCTTTCGCTCACGCGTTCTCGTCGAATTCACTCCGGCGATTACCATTGAGGACGAGCTCGTCCAGCAGTACAAGACGGACAAGGTGCGTTGCCCTTAGCTCTGTTGAGTCGCGCTCTGACGTAAGAGCGACGTGCGCGTAATTTCTTATCTAGCCTGAAGAGTCTTTCCTTCAATTGTAATGTTTATTGCTTTCGACATCGCCGCGCATTGACCCCCCACCCCCCCTCTCTTTCGCGCCTGCGCAGAGGAAGGCGACAGGGACGCTTCTCGCACGCGTGGAAGAGTCGCTGAAGAGCGCCGTTTTCAACGCACCCGACTACGAAACGATGGTCATGCTCCACGCCGCGCGGAGGATGTACACTCCCCCGGATGCGCACCTCAGTGTCGACCAGTACCTCAAGCTTACGCGCCGCTTTGCCTCGGTACGTCGTCCTTGCGCCTTGCATAGACGCTGCGTTGGGCGTTTTTACGAGTTCGCGTGGGTTGTCATCCCGGTGCCCCGCTCGATCGTTTCAGTGTCAAGTCTTTGGCGCTGATGGGGCGTACAATTTGTTTGCAATGCAGGCGCACAGCCACTTGATCGATCACCCGGAGTATCAGCAGCTGTTTGAGGACCTCCGCGTGTACTACAAGGACGTCAGGCGGCAAGGTGTGTGCCTCGCCTTGCGTCGCGACTCCTCTCTCTAGCATGTTCTTAAGAGTCGTTGGGGGTTCAACCCCTATGACTGACACGAACTGAGGTCTTATTATCCCGCATGTGCGCGCATCCTATTGCATCGCCCACACGAAATTTCTTAGAGTACGCTTCCTTCCCCGCAGGACTGAGGGACAGGGACGTCGCCAGGATGCAGAAGATATCGCGGTGCCACGCCTTCTGGGCCATGCTCTGGAGGGGCTCCAAGATGTTCTTCCTCGGCGTGCTTGCGCTGCCCGGCTTCCTCCTCGTGCTGCCCATTGGACTCATCGCCAACAGCGTCGCAAGTAAGAAGGCCGTGGAGGTGAGGACTGCACTGCATGCGCGTTTTTTTTTTTCGTAGCGAGAATGGAGTAAGAATACGGGCATTGGAGGGTGGGGATGCCGAGCGCGTTATGGTGGTTGGGACGTGCTGCCAAAAGTTTCAAACCGACCGCGAACACCGCGCACACGGCGAATTCAAATATCTCATTGCGCGTTTCGCACACAGGCCAAGGCGGCGTCTGACGTCAAGCTCAAGGGTCTCGACGTTATTGCGACGTGGAAGCTCATGACGGCCCTCATCTGTGGGTATCTGTCCATTGGCGCTGTCGATGCGTGTGCCCAATGGCTGCAGTGCGTGCCACTCGCGTGCATGTGGCTGTTTCGTGCACGTGCGCCTCTTGTCTCACTGCTCGTGTTTCTGTTCTCCGCAGTGTGTCCGCTGGCCTATTTCGTCTACGTCGGCGCGTTTGCGGGCGTGTTTGGCGCCCTCTCTCCCCTCGTCGACTGGCTCACTGCGGTCATCATCATTGGTTTTGCACTCCTTCTGCCCTTTTGGGCGTACTACAGCGCCGTCGCCATGGGAGAGGTCAACCGCGTCTCCGTCGCGACAAAGCCGCTCGCGTTCCAAGTGTTCCGCGGGACGGCCGGCAAGACGCTGCAGGACAGGAGAGCAGAGCTCGCTGGCAGAGGTGCGTGTACCATTGTCTTGCGAAAGCCTTTTGTTTTCTACTGTTATGCCATGCTATTGTGTGAACCGTGTGCCTCTGATGCGGAAGCCTTTTACTTTCTATCGTTACGCCTTATGACATGCTGTTATACTCTGAGTGTCACTCGCATGCGCTGTCAGAAAGCTGTTGTCTTGCCTATTGCGCCACTCACACCGCCCCTATCGAATTCTCTGCAGTGCGGGAACTCGTCGAAGTGCTGGGGCCGCAGGTCGTCCCCAACTTTGACGTGGACCGCATCATCAAGCCGAGCGAGCTGATGCCGATGGTGCACGGCCGCCGGTCCTTTCTTGGAGGCCCTCCTCGGAAAAGCGGGCCCGAGGGGGGAGAAGGCAGCCCATTTCCTGACACTGACGTTGAACTGGCTGACGCGCACCGGCCCATACTCGAGTAAGATCGCCTTTAGCGTCGACAGCCTTGCGTGAAGGAGTCCATGCGGCGGAGAGAAAGGTCGGCGAGGGAGTCGCGCTCGCGCCACGTGTGCGGTGGTAATTGATTTCGCTGCCAAAAACTGCGTCCTTCTTGCCTTTGTCGTTTGGCGTTGCGTTTGAGCGTGCGAATGCTATTTGCGTGCGGCGGATTTTCGTACTAAAGGCGCAGTCCAGCGAAAGGTTTTTGAACGTGCGACTGCGAGTAACGACAGCGTTTAACTGTGCGCGAAACTGGCATTAGTTATGGAATTTTCTGTTTTCAGTCTGCAAACACCGCGCGTGGCTATTCACAGCACGATCACGCAATGGTCGAAAGAAAAAAAGGCAAACGCAGGCGAGCTTCGACGCACATCGTTCAGGTCCTATCCGAAAGATGGCGCAGAAGCAAATAACAGATCGACTCTCAAAACGCGAAAAGAAAAAAGGCGCGCACATTTCAAACGGCGCATGTCTCTCTGACGACTGCGGCCGGCGAAAACGCTCCAAGCGTCGCAGAGCCGGCCCAGCATGTGGTCACGCACGTGGCAAAGTAGCACAACGGATCTCCGAATCATTACATGAGATGGATCGACGCCGGTCTCACAACGTTCGCGGACGTGAGAACGTCGTGTTCGGCCGAGGGGTGTTCGTCGTCGACGACATAGTAGAGCTTGACCGGTGGGCGCGCGATTGGCTCCGACACGATGCCAAGTTCAGACTCGGAGCGCTCAATTGTGCGAATGGGATACACGGCGTTGAGATTGCCCTGCGTCGAACACCGGACGGTCTCAGAATAATGTGGCGCGCAAAATGGAACGATATGCGAGGCCATGAGATGCGCCACGTGCGCGTAATAGCACGAGCCGGCGTGCCCACCTGTAACAACATGTCTCTCACGCCAGACATGAGCTTGCGGCCCAAACGCCGCCCAGCCTTGAATGGCTTCATCATGAGTCGTCGTTCGATCGAAAGCACGGGAAAACGTCCAACAGTCTACAGCATGACTTGGCGCGGAAATCCCCGGAGGATTAACACACCGCGCCCTCCTTCAAACACGTGATATTCCTACAACTCCCGGCAGCACTGCGATAACAATGCGCCGCACAGTGACGACGTCCTTCCGAGCGCGCACGTCGCGTAAGAGACGCGAGTGAAGAGGCTGTTTGACGCCGAGAAGATGCACTTTGTGTGCGTGTGTGTGTAAGGCTAAGCTACACTTTCCCCATTGAGGGGGTCACCCAGCATTAGAGTCTGTCGTTTTTATTTGCGTCGAGCCTCAGTACCATATTTCTATGAAAATGAAAATTATTTCGCACGTTTGCATTGTGGAGAACAATAGGTTACCTTCGTCCGGTGAATTGGAGCTGAACACCCGGATCTAAAGCAAAATTCGCGTTTCTCCAATTAAACTGCTCGAGTGAGTCCGGGGAACCTTGCATTTCGCACTTGCTGTCCACTCGTCGACATCTATTTTTGGCACACGCGTCGCTAGGTCGATCTAGCGAGATTTCGGCTAAATCCATCGTTACAAGATGTTACTTTTCACGAGATCTCGCTTGGTTTGTGTGGAGTGAAGGCCGTTACGCACCCGTTGTCACCAAGGTGGTTTTTGGCGTCGACGACGACTCTTTAAGTCAAGCGATTTGCAGAAAGAGAACAGAAGCACAGTTATACTATTTGCACTGTCTGCGCTTGTCGCTGCATCCCATGGGTCCCGCAGTTCGCTGTGACGCCAGGTGAACTGCCGTTAGTCGCCTGTGAATATGGCTTCTGCGGTTGACGCCGCGGACGAGCGGGTTCGCTGGGGCGACATCGAGGACGACGATGTCAAGACGCCCGAGGAAGAGCTTCCCGCGGAGGAAGACGCGGCGCCCTCCGTCGTTGCTGTGGACGATGTCGCGCAAGTGCGTAAGGTGATAGAGTCGGAAGGGCGGGGCGCGCGCAATCTAGTGACGTGGTCTGTGCCCCTGGTGGATGAGAGCGGGGCGGGCTCACACGCGCCGAGAAGGAAGAAGGCAGCAGCCGCCCCGAAGAGCGGTGCGCTTCGTACGGCCTCAGCGCCCCATCCGCAGCGGCAGTCGGCTGCACGGAATGGCGCGTCGGAATGGGATGGGGTGGAGAGGGCCGAGGATGCCCAAGATGCGCCGCGTCCGCGAGCAAGAAAGGTGTGTCGTTTTGACCGTGTTGGCGTGCAGGGTGCCACGTGTACTGATGATCTTCCCGGATTCGCGGCATCTTTTTCTGACTTTAGAGCGCTCCTCAGGTGGACATGACCGCGCGTTACTGGAAGCACCTCTTCGACGCTCTGCACCGTGCCGTCGACGACATATATCTCGCGTGCGAGTTCCAACAGAGCGAGGCAGATGCCGTCAGTGTGATCGCCGCGCTCGACGCGTGCCGCAGAGACTTTGTCCAGCTGATTGAGCGGTGCGTTTGTTTTTGACAGCTGCATTCACCACGATTGCAACGCCCTCTTCGTCGTGCTCGAACTCACACGCGCTGTGAGGGCTGCAGATTTCGCCTCCAGGAGGCTGTTGAGAACGCGGACGACGACGCGCGTCCGTCTGCGCTTGCGTGGGAGACGCGGAAGGTGTCGGCCGCCCACGGCACGCGCTCTCCGCCACCCCGCCGACCTGCACTGCCGCCTGGCTCCCCCGGCGCTCACAGTCGCGAGAGCAGCTTCTCGCTTGATGCGCTGGGTAATGCGGACGCCATGGCTGGCGACGCTGGCATCGGAAACGGCATAACGGCTGCGTCACTGATTGCGGCCTCGCAGCGCTTCCCCACCTCGCCGCCGAAAGTGAGCTCGTCGTGGGCCGACCGCGTGCGCAACGGGCTGCACAGTAGCAGGGGTGGAACGCTCTCTTCGCAGCCGTCGTCGTCGTCGCTGGGCCCAGCGGCCGTTCCGGTGTCGCAAGCACGCATGTCTCGGGAGGAGGCGCAGCCGCAGTTGAGAAACCCCAGCGTCAGGCGGCCTCTGTTTGGGGCGGGCGTGCGCGTCGTGGCAGAGGACGGCGCCGTTGCAGATGGCGCCGAAGTGTTTGGGATGGGTGGTTTTGGGAGCCGCGCGGACGCACCCGATTTCCGCTACCACGACGGCGAAGGGGAGGAGATCGAGGACGAGGGTTCTGAGCTGGCGGCGCTGCCGTCTGATCTTGACTCTTCATTCCTCGACTCGTCTTTTGGGGGTGCGTGTCGCCTGGCGATGCGGGTGTCATGCTGTGTTGTCGTATCTTCAGTGCCTTTCCTTATGGCGTGCATTGTACGTCTAGCCCTAACCCCAACCGTAACTCGCGCGCCCAATAGACGACAGCAGTTGGGGCGACGCGTCCTTCAACACGGTCATTCGGTCGCCATCATCCGCGTCGCACTATTCCGCGCTTTCGTTCGCATCGAGCGGCACAATGGGAAACTCTCTGCGCAGCAACGAAACGGACGACGGGCCGCGCGCGGAGTTGGACGCTGACGGCGGCGCTGCGGCGGGACACCCCTACCACGAACTGCGTGCCAAGCTGACGTCGCCCCTTCGGAAGAGGTCGCCGCACGAGTCGCGCCGTCTCCAGGAGGAGCGCATGCGGCGCGCGGAGCAGCAGAAGAAGGAGATGATGGCTGCGAAGGCGCGCAAGCTGGGGCGATTTGCAGAGAAGTGGGCGCTCGTGCTGCTTTGTGTGTCTGTCTCTGTTTCTAGATCTGGAGTCGATTGGGCATGCGAGCAATTTTTTCTCGGGTCCGTCTTTGTGTGAGGCTGCATCCATGCCAAATGCACTGCTCGGATGCACTTTTCTGCAGGGTTCGGGAAGCGCACGAACGACACATGAGGCGTCTGGCGGAGAGGGACCAGAACCTGAGGGAGCGGTGCGAGCAGGCCGTTATGAGGCGCAACAGCCACCTTTTGGAGAAAGTGAACAAGGCGAAGGTGCGTTTTTTGGTGATACTCTCACAACTTTGCCCCGAAAAGACCCCCTCGTGGGTTGGGGGGG
>CALSCQ010001278.1:0-20694 GCA_943704525.1 Pigoraptor vietnamica | reverse complement strand
CCCCCAGAGCCGCCGCCGCCGGAGCCGCCGCTGCCGGAGCCGGAAAGCTACCCGTACTATGGTGACGGCTTCGAAGTGGAGCGGACAGAGTACGAGCGAGTGAAGGGGGCGCTTGGGAGACGCTCAGCAATCAAGAACCACGCTTTCCTCTATTTAATGTGCGGGTGAGTTTTGCACAAATATGCAGGCGAAGCTGGGGAATCGCATTCAGTTCCCCCCCCTGAGTCATCGAGAGTGGTGTGGTGTGTGTGTGTGTGTGTGTGTGTGTGTGTGTGTGTGTGTGTGTGTGTGTGTGTGTGTGTGTGTGTGTGTGTGTGCGTGTTGTGTGTTGTGTGTGCGTGTTGTGTGTTGTGTGTGCGTGCGTGTGCGTGTGTGTGTGTGTGTGTGCGTGTTGTGTGTGTGTGTGCGTGTTGTGTGTTGTGTGCGTGTGCGTGTGTGCGTGTGTGCGTGTGTGTGTGTTGTGTGTGTGTGAGTGAGTGAGTGTGTAAGTGAGTGAGAGTGTGTGTGTGTGAGAGAGAGAGAGAGAGAGTGAGTGAGTGAGTGAGTGAGTGTGTGTGTGTGTGTGTGTGTGTGTGTTGTATGTCCGTGTGTCTGTGTGTCTGTGTGTCTGTGTGTGTGTAAGTCAATTGGAGTTGAGCATTTCAAACTCCTTCTTTCTCATGCGGACCACTTTTCTACGCGAAACCGTGGCAATCTTTGTATTTCCATGCGGGAGATGGCATCTGGCCTTACACTACGTAGGGCTTGATGTGCAGCCTTTCTACACTGTCTTCTCCTCCAAACACACACACACACACACACACACACACACACACACACATACACACAAAAGAACAATCTCGTATCTTGAACTGACAATATCGTCCCGTATCCTCTTGCCGCAGCCCTTCGCCCAAGCTTGTCAACTCGCGCTCGAATTCGCATGCAGTTGTGGCGATCTCGACTGCGTCCAGGCCCTCCTCGGCCGTGGCGTGCGCATTGGTCATGCGAACGCTCTACTGGCCCGTGTCGCCTACGGATCACACAACGCCGTTGCGCAGCTGATACTGTCGCGCACGCGAAATCATGAGTGGCCGGCCGAGTTCTTGGGGGGCGGACTGCCGTGCGCGCTCCATGTGGCCGCCGCCAACGGAAACGTCACCCTCGTATTGGCGCTTCTGGCAACGGACGCAGCGATGTACAGCATCGACCACGGTTGCTTCTGGCGGGCGTACGGCGCATATCTGACCCCGCTTGGGACTGCGGCGTTCCGCGGGCAGGAGGGCGTCGTGCGCGCGCTGCTGTCCGCCGGTGCGAACGTGAACGAATCGAACTTTGTCACACCGGCGCTCCTGTCGGCGTTGCAGGGTCACCGGTGGGGCGTCGCACGACTGCTTATTGCCGCTGGTGCTGACCCCAATTTGGACCGGTTCGCCTGGCATCCGCTTGCACTCTGCGAGCACTCCGAAATCGCCGAACTCCTTCTCGCAGCGGGTGCCGACGTATGCAAGGTGTGGACAAAGGAACCGCCTGTCGTCCTCGTGCGGATCCTCCGCCGTGTCGCGTTCAGCGCAACGGACGCGAACGCCAGTGCCTGCCTCTTGCGTGCGTGTGCGTGGGGTGCGACCGACGTTATTGCCCCACTTGTGGAACACCATGAGTCGGCTCGTGCGCACGTCTTAAGCGGCCTGGCGCTGTGCGTTGCGATGGAGGAAAGGCAGACCGAGGTCGCTCGTCTGCTATTGCGGCTGGGCGCCGACCCGCACAAGACTGTGAGCGACGACGATAGCAAAGATTTGGTACGTACGTTAACGGCACGTAATAGTACGTCTTAACGCCTTGAGCATTGTCCAGTCTCTCGTTATCTCTTTTGTGCGTCGGCACTATGCATGCATTATCCGCACTCGCATGCACTCACCGCGCATGCACAAATGCCATTCACACACACACACACACACACATACACACACACACGCACGCACGCGCGCACGCACACGCGAAAGACTCGCGTACGCGATACGCACGTAACTTCACCAGGCATAACATGTCCTGTTCCTGTCTATTCGCAGGAGTCTCCGCGCCTGTTCGCCAATCCACTTGGCAGTTGCCTCGCCTTCGCTTGTGCGAGTCCTTACCGAACGCGACGGCTTCGACATTCGGTCTGTCGGCGATTGTGCGAGCGTGCTGCACACGTGTGTCGAACACAAACCCAAACCCGACCCGGAAGTGCACGCTCTCCTCGTCTCCCTCGGCGCCGACGTCAACGGGAGAGATAACTACGGGAGCACGCCGCTCATGAAGGCTGCACAGGCGTTGTGCAAGGACGCGCCCGCCATGGTGGACGCGCTGATTGCGGCCGGGGCGGACGTGAACGCACGCGACAGCAAGGGCAATACAGCACTCCAATACGCTGGGGGCAAAGACCGGACGCGCCCTATGATTGTGAGGTCCCTTGTGGCGGCTGGTGCCGTGGTGGATACGGTGAACGGGCGCGGGTGCACGGCGCTGCACGCGGCGATGGTGAGCGGGTATGAAGCGCCCTATGATCTGGAGGCAACCCTGATGGAATGTAACGCCCGCATCGACACGATTCCCGCGGACAAGGTCGTCGTCCGGCTTACTGACCACGTTACGCACTTTGTAACGACAGCGCCGCCGGACGCCCCTTGGCAGCTGAACGTTTCGCAGGTCGTGGACCGATTCGTGCGCAGTGGCCTGGATGTACGCGCGTTTAACGACGGGATCACGGTGCTGCACGCTCTGGCACTCGGACAAACGCTCGACGGCGTGTGCATTCGCGGGGTAATCGAGGCCGGCGCTGACGTGCACGCGCGGACGGCGCGCGAGGTCCCCGCGCTGGAGCAATTTCATGGGCGCATCGGAACCGGCGCCACCGCGCTTCACTGCGCGTTTGCGGCGGGCAACGGAGGTGCTGTTGGCCCGCTTCTGGACGCTGGGGCGGAGATGGATTCGCGCACGTCGGACGGAAAAACGCCGCTCGAACTTGTTTCGTTATGGGATCGTATGTTGGGATGGGGCATGTACGATTGGTGGCCGCCCAGTTTTTTCGCGCGCTTGTGTCTGGGCAGAGAGGGTTGGAGCACTTTCGAGAAGTATCTGAAGGAGGGCCGCGACCCGAACTTCGTTGTTGATCACGAGACAAAGCGCACGATGCTCCACGTTGCGTGCGATGCTTGGTGTCCTTGGAGCATCAAACTCCTTCACTACAGTACGGCGCGAATCTGGCGGCTGTCGACAGCGGCGGAAACACCTCTGGACCTCTGGATCGCCTCGTGCTCACCCGCCAGGGCGAAGAAGGTCAATCTTCGGGTCTACGCCGAGAACTTGCGCTGCATGGCGGACGTCATCGCTGCGCATCCCTCGCTCGCACGAGCGTCGCTGCTGAGCACCGTGCTGCGCTGGCGCTCCCACGCCACATTGTCCCTCGCGCTCATTCGCGCGAACTTCCCCGGCGACTACATGGCGATACGGCCCTCATGGCCGCTTGTCGCATGCGTGGGAGGCGCGCAAGCATCCGCGGGCTATTTCGGCCCGGCGGCCCGTCTTCCACGAATGGTCAGAGTTCCCCGGGCGCGCTTGACATTATCCGCGAGCTTGCGCAGCGCGGCGAGGCTTATGTGAACGCGCAGTCGACGAAGCATGGTCACGCGGCGCTTGGCGTTGCGTGCCGTTGCATGGAGGCGACGCAGCTGGGCGTCGTGGACGTCCTTTTGGATGCCGGCGCCCGCGGCGATGTGCGCGGCAACGGCAGTCGGACCCCACTGCACATGCTCGCACGCAATGTGAGCGTTTTTCCGCACTCCGTCGCAAACTTTCGCGAGCTTCGTTCGCGTCGAACGGACTGCAAGAAAGGCGGTATTGCGGGACGGCCACCGCTAGAGGAGTTGGAGCTCGCCTTCGTGTGCAGACTCATCAACAATCCCGACATGCTTTCGTACGTTCTTCCGTCGCTCCAAAAGTGCGTGCGCCGGTTGCTCCAGAGTGGCGCCGACTTGAGTGCGTGCGATGACCGCCAGCGAACGCGGATGTTTCACGCCGTACACGTCGGTACCCTCGCGTATTGGTTGGCGCTGGGTGACGCGGATCTGCGTGCGTCCATCGTGTCTGCGGTCGATTCGGACGGCGCGACTGCGCTCCACTGGGCGTGCAAGGCAGGCCACCTTCACGACGTCGCTGCGTGTCTCGCGGCGGGCATGATCGCGCGTGCGACAGACCATAAGGGAGGCACGCCCCTCCACGCACTTGCCGAGTGTCGGGCGAGTCTTCCTCCTGGCCTTGCCAACGACGCCGTCTTGGCATTCATCAGGGCCGGTTGCGGACGTCAACGCGCGTGACAGCAAACGGGCGCACGCCCTTGCACTTGTGCAGTGACGGGCCCCTCTTCAGCGTTCTGTGTGAAGCCGGCGCCGACATCGGCGTGGCCGACAACGACGGACGGACGCCGACTGCAGCAGCGGCAGCGGCAACTTGCGTTTCGAACGGCGTCCAACCGAGGGGCAAATATACTCGACCACAGTGGCTCGATCACTTCTTTCCGACAGGCGGGACCCGGTCGCACTTGGATATGTTGAAGGAGGCGTGCGACCGGAATAATGTCGCCGCCGCCCTATTGCTACTGCGGTCTGCTGGGGTGTTCTGTCGTTCGCCCGACGGAATGACGCCGTTTTCAACCTTTGTCAAGGCGCACCGTGTGAAGAATGGGCTCACTCTTTCGTTCAAAGCGGCGTCTATTGCGGCGGAGGCGTTTGATGACCGCACGACGGCCCCGGATGCGAGTGCGAGTGCTAACGGCGAGAGCACTGTCAACGCAGTTGGCGCGAAATGTGCTTTGTCGCGAACCGCGTCCATGAGCTCGCGGCCCTTCGCTGCCACCCAGTCTTCACTGAAGGACGCGCTGTCAAAGGCCCTCCGCCAAAGCCCGCCGTTCTGCGCCGCGACGAGAAACGCCTCCCGTGTCCTCGGGTGAGTCCGCTTTCGCAAGCGGCACCCCTTCGTCTTCGTCGTCTGTTGTGCTGGCACCGCTCGCCCCGAGCCCCGACCATGCACTGAACGCGTCAAATCTCTCCAATCCGCCGGGAGAGGGCTCTGTCACTGCGGCCACACCTGCCCCCGCGCCCACGTCCTTCTTTCAATCCGCGCTCCTCGCTGCGTCGGCAGAGAAATCCGGACACGTCCCCTCGCCTGCGCCTGCTCCCGCGCCTGCACGGGGAAACGTGTCGTTGTTTCAATGGCTCGCCACGGACTCGAAAGGGGATTCCCGTCGCGCGCGCATACGTGGGCAGGTGCCCTTCAGCTTCAAACGTTAGGTAACGGTGCTTATTCGCTGCGGCGGGACATAAGTGACCATGTGTTCTTTAGTCAGAAACTAAATGTATTGTTACGCACTGACCCTGCGAGAGACTGTGCGAATGTTGTTGTTGTTGTTGTGTGTAGTGTCACGGGGGGTCGACAAACACTGTGCAGCGCGTAAAGACGTACTGTTCATTTCGGCCAACTGTTCCCCCACAAGCACGGCGGAAAACGGCGTATCGAATAAGAAACGAATAACGTGCTGAAGCACATGCCCGAAGTTAACGCAGCCCCTGCATTTGTTTCCATCCCAGTGCGCGCTACTCTTCCGCCCACATCATGGCGGGAACGATACGGACCCCCTCGCCAGGCGCAACGCCTGTGAAGCCCTCCTGCGTTGGACACGGCCACGTCGTCGCGCCGTCCGTGACGTTGGTGTGTTCGCCGCTGGGCCCCCACTTCGAAAGATCCATCAGTGCGGGCATGTGGCGGCGGATAAAGTCGGCTCCAAGGAGGAAGTGGACCGTCTGCGACACGCGTACGGCCGCGTCCACAAGCATCTGGTGCCCGCCGAGCTCCGCGTGGAACCGCACGAACCCGAGAATGCCCCTCTCGACAGCGCTGCGGGGCGCGGGGACCATCTCACGCGCGACGCCGATTTCGTCCGCGAGGACGGTCGAGATGAACGTGCGGCGCGTGCCGGTGGAGACGAGCGCCTCCGTGGCAACGATTCCGTTCAGCACGACCTTCGTTGTCATTCCGACCTCAAGCTGCCTACCCATGTACGGCAGCGGTTGCTGCGAACGCCGGCGAACACCGACGGCAAGCGCAGCCGCGGCATAACCGTCCGCCACTCGGTTATCTTCGCGTGGCACGTGCGCGACCTCCGTCGTGGCGAGGCGATGCAGGAGGTCGCGCGCTTCCAAGTTGAGGGGCATGAGCTGCGCGTCGATTGTCCTGTATTCGCCGATGAGTTGGCGAATGACAAGCTCGGAGTCGCCGCGCACGCTGCGGTGGAAGCATGCACGTGGCACATTAGAGAGAAGATTGCTAAGCTCCGTCACGAGGCAACGCGCGTACAGGATCGGCGTAAGTGGGCAGGCTGCTCACTGAGTCCGCACCAGTCCCGGCGGGTCGCACATTTCAAATGCATGGGCGTACAACAACTGATAAACGAACTACTAACATGCTCCGCCGCTGTCAGTGACACTGCCAGTGAGTGTGTACCGACAATCCGGCGTTAGCGTACAGTCACTGCCGGAACCCACGCAAGTCCCGACAATTTCCGCCTCTCCGCCGCGCGAAGGCCGTTGAGGAGGCCCCAGTACTCCGCCCTGTTGCTCGTCTCCTGGTCCCCCGGCAGCATGCCGCTTGCGGCCCACACTTCCTCGGCATTACTGCACGCAAGCATATAGTGGGCCGAAGTAGGGCCGGGTGTAAGCAATTCGTCGACTGACGCCACAAAGATGTCAAGGAACGCCACTAATGAGACAGCACTGAGCCTATTTACTATGTGAAACACGGCTTTTGATCAGCACGAGTGATCTTGCAACAAGCGCCGACAACGAAGAATGATGCGCCCGGGTTATCTCCAACTAAGTCCGATTGGCAAACGTATGGCCTGCCGTTAGGGCAGTGCCCGGCCGGCAGTTCGCACACACACTGACCTGTTTAAAATCACGGCCGCCCATGCCGCTGGGCCCGGGTTACCCTGGCAGGCGCCATCAAAGTATAGGGTATGTGAAGGACGCGACGCCATCTCCGACTGAATAGGTCTGACCGGCCTCAGCCAGTGCCCGTGACGCCAGTCGGCCGGGTGGTCGTATTGCTGAGATGTGAAAAAAAAGCTGCCGGCAGATAACTGCCGGCGGAAGTTAGCCGGTTCGCACGAGTGACTGCTGATCGGGCTCAGGCCGCAGTGTGCGTCCCGCAACTGCGTTCGGTCCGGGCGGTCGGCGTGACGAGACCAAGCTCGATGAACACAGATGAGTGTGCCGGCGCTGACGAAAGCGGTGGCGAAGGAATTTCTCGTTCGCCCGAGAGCAAGGCAGCCTGCTCATTGGGCGTCGGCTGCACAATCCCGGAAAAATCTCGTCACTTTTGTCCGGGTGGCTGGTGACATGTCACCATTCATTCACTATGGCCAGCGCACCGGAGTTATTTGAAAATTTCCGGTCACGCAACCGGGTGACGAGTGGCGTGACTGCGATTTCTGCTGACAACGCCCCAGGCCTATTCAACTCCGCACATGGCGGGCATACGACCTCGCGCAGCGCGAGAATCACACACACACACACACACACACACACACACACACACACACACACACACACACACACACACACACACACGCGCGCGCGCGCGCGCGCACACACACACACACCTGACCGACACACACACACACCGGCACACACATATATATTATATATATATATTACCACTGATGCCGATCTGCTGGCCGAACTGCACTCACTGAACGTGATCCGCAACTCTGCCAGTCAGACTCAGCCGACTCTCACTGATCCGTAAGTTCAGTTCGAAAGTCGTCTCAGTTCGGCCGACTCAGCTAGGCCGACCGAACGTTCTCCCCGCCGCTGCCTGCCACGTGCAAGAATGTGCCGCCGCGTGCAGTGTCCTCGCTGCTCCAAGGCCACATGGGCTGGCTGTGGGCAACACGTCAAGCAGGCGCTCGCCGGCCTCCAGCCAAGCGAAATATGCCAGTGTGACCGCAACAGCCCGACCAGTGCCAGTCAGTCCCAGCTGGCGGGAGCCGCCACAGGTCAGCCTACACGCGGCCCAGACAAGCCATCACAGTCCGGCATCAACAGCACCTGGTAAACCACGCCGACCACGCCGAACCAACATCGCGCCGGGCGGCCGGCCGGTCCGAAGTTCTGCCGACCGTGATCCCCGCTGCGGCCGGGGCGGCGACAGCCGGCCTGACGGACCGAGCGAACTTGTCGACGGTGCCTCGTTATCTCACGCGTATTTGCGCGCCGTCGCTGCATTGCGTACATTCAAATGTATAAACACTAGTTCAGGCGTCGTAAGCAGGTCGCGCGCTGCCAGTTAGTCACCATCACAACATATTTGCCTAATGCCTGGCTCGCCGGCCTCTGTTGAAGTGAATGAGATCGCCTGCCGAAAGCACGTTCGAAGTCCCGATAGAAAAAATACGACGAGGAATTGCGCCATTCTCCTGTATTCTTTCAGGCTTTCACAGACGGAAAAATCACAACAGGAGTGGCGAAGGCAACGGAGGTCAAGAGAGGTCCATTGACGCGGGCATTACGGGCGAATCGATCACGCCCGCTGAGCCCGCACCCATTGTCCCTTGGGCGTTGTTGGCGCCGAACGGCGGGAAATCGAGCGCAGAGTGATGACGGACGGGCTGCGACTGCGGAAGTCCGAGCGCGCCTTGAAAGCAAAACCCGGTCGCGCCTCCGTCGGTACGGTTGTCGGGGGCATCCACGGACATGGACCGGGCAATATCCGGGCGTTGCAAGCCGCGTTGAAACTGAACGGATTCAGCGGGGGTCGCCGCAGTCGTCACCCAAGAGCTGCCGTCAGCCGACGCAAATGAAAACGGCTGCGACGTCGAAGTCGGCGGCTGCGTCGACCACTGCGGCGCAAAGTGCGGTTGGTTGTGGCAGACCACGTCGTCCGCCGCTGATTGCGTCGTTGACGGGGTGCATTCCGCCTGCCCGCCCAGCGCGGCGATCCCCCCAAAACTGCTCGCGAAAACTTCCGCGTCGCTCGGCGGAGACGAAGCGCCGCTCGAGTGCGCGCTGTTAACGGCGTCCTGCGCGCAGGCAGACTCGGCGGCGAAACCATGCGCAGAGGGCACTCCCCCCAACCCGAGTGTAAGGTCGGACGGCGGAAGGGCAACGGCGGGGTGGTTCGCCGCAAACTGGAAAGAGGGCGCATGCGTCCCTCCCTCGAGCTCCATCGGCGCCGAAGACGACGACTGCCGCATCAGCGCGCCGAGTGGGGTCGCGGGCGACGACCGAGATCGGACGAGCGGCATCCTGAGGCGGCGCTGCACGGGATCCCTCCTTCCAATCGAGTCTCGTCGCATGTGTCCCAACGACCTCTGCACCGACGCACGCCACTCTGCGTGGCGAGTGTTCTCTCCCGCCCGCGCCCCGACTTCGGGGGTGAGGCGGCCCAGTTCTTCGGCGGCGGAGGGACGTCGTTCGGCGTTACGTTCGACGGCAGCGCGGGCGAGTTCGGCCTCTGCGCGTTGGTGTGCGAGCTGCCGCTGCTCGGTCGCGAAGGTTCGAAACGATTCGAAAAAGTCCCGCATCATTTCCTCGACGAGAGTGACCTGCACGGCGAGGGCGTCGTTCAGCATCCGAAATGAAATAGAACGGGCCCCGAAAGCGATGTGCACACTCCCATAAGGAGGCACAGTGACTATAAGAAATCGCTGGCACGACTATACTCACTTGTCCAAGGTCGTCCGCCGACACGGCATCCTGCCGCGCACGCCGCAAGAGCTCCGGGACGGAACGGGGATGGGAATTGGCGGCGTCCGTGCTGTAGCGATGAAAGAGCTGGAAGACAGAAAAAATTGATGAGTGCATTGATGCGCCTATGTCGTCACTGCGAACGTGCGCAGATACGTCCCAGCAATCGCTGCAACAGGCACACAACTCACATTCATCACGCGCTCTCCGTGTCGACGAATGAATGCCTCCAAAATGAGGCGGCCGGCCCTCGCAGCGTCCTGAGTGCGTGACAGTGGCAATTAGCACACGAACCCATACTATCTGCGCATCCGATATTGCACGCAGCAAAGAGTGCAACGGCCAGCACAAGCACACATGGGCACTTGCATACTACCCACGCGCGTGATACTGCACGAAAGAAACGGCCTGTCCGCAAGTGCTCACCAACTCGACATTGCCCTCCGTCATCGCACGGCGGCGACCCGTGTGCGCCTCATCGCCCGATCGCATTGACGGTGTGCTCGGCGTGTCCATTCGCGCGACACTTGGGCTCCGGGAAGGCCGCTCGCTCTCGTCGGGGGTCGACCGCAGCGGCCTCCACAACGAGATGTCACCCTGCAGCACACAAGTAGGAGGAGATGGAGTTGAGTGGATGGTCTGTACGCGCGCTCATACTGAGGAGAGGGAGCACATCTGCTGCACTACAAACGACATACACAGCACAGACAAGCGACCTACCGATTGGAGAGTGCTGGTTGCGATGCTCAGCGGGCTTGCGCTGCAGTCCGGCGCTGGTTGCGCAATGTGGACGACTGTGTTTGGTGTGCCGTTGAGACGAGCGACCGTCTCGCGCGTGGCGATGTCATAGATCCACACGGAGCCGTCTTCAGAGCCTGCGAGTGCGTGCATATACATTCGGTCAGCAGGGGAAGGGAGCATAACGAAGGGCGAGTTGGCTGGACAGGCAGAGTTGGAAAATGCTGTGTGTGTGTGTGTGTTTGTTTTTTGCGCGCGCGCGCACATAATATGAAGCGCATAACCAACCTGTGACAATTTGTCGCTCGTCGTTATAGAACGCGGCGGTGATGTTGTATCGGTCGCACACGTGACCAGAGTACTCGGCCAGGCACGAACCCACTTGGTCCCTGTGCGACGGCGTGAAAGATAAAAGATCACGCACATTTAGGGGCCGTTTTCAGACGAGTCGCTTCATATATAAACATATGGGAATGGACAGGTGCGAAAATACGTTCAGCAAGAAGGCAAGGCACTCACGTGTTGCGCATGCACCGAGTGTCCCATAGACGAATGCACCCGTCTCGACCGCCTGTTACAAAGGGGCTCACGTGAGCACGGAACATCGCAAACTTGAGACGACAGGGAACGAGTGATGGGGGGGAAGGGGGGAGAGGGCTGGAAATAGAGACACTGAGGGATGCTAAAGAGGACTCACTCGACAGCAGCTGTTCGCCGGTCCTATTGAAGAGCACCGTGTTGAGCTTGAAGTTGTGCGCCTGGATGGATGACGTGGGCGTGGGAATGGAGCGGCTGTCGAGGGAGAATATAAAAAGCTTCAGCTCAAAGCATGAATATAAGACAAACCGCCACACCCACGAAAGCCCAAGCTGACACGTGCATGTGCACACACAGAGACCTCAGTTCAATAGACAGGGAGAGGCACAATCATTCGGTCACGTGAGGTGCAGCTTACCTGTCCCACAGTTTGATGGTCCCGTTTCGTGCGCCGCTGACAAACACGTTCCGATCGGCCGGTGAGAATCGGAGACCATTGATCGTGTTGAGTTCGTGCGAGGACTCGTGGCTCTTGGGGATGCGAAAGCGAAGCTGCGGTACCAATTGCGCGCGTGAGAAGGAGGCACAAGCACGTCGGGTTGCAACGCATGCAGGTCGAGCCAAGATGGAGAACGTACACTGTTAGAATAGTGCACACAGGCATGTTTGAAGTGAGAGAGTGCATACATATTTGCATGCAGGAACATCACGTGCCGACACTCTTACGCGTCTGCAACATTCGAGAACACAACTCATCACGTCCGACATAGGCGCACCCACCGTCCCGGTCGCAACGTCCCACGCGCATATTGTCGCCGACACACATCCGCTGAGAAGGGTCGCGTTGTCCGGTGCCACGTTCAGACACCGCACCCAGTCCGGATGCTCCGTGTACGTCGCGATGCATCGGAAGCCGCCCCACAGCTTAATCGTGCGGTCCAACGAGCTCGTGTAGAAGAACGCTCCGTGAGCACCGGCGGCGCCCGCGTCGCAATCCATGTCGTCCGCACACGCGCCCTCGCAAGTGGAAGCGTGCGCTTGTTGGGAAGGCTCGTTGAACCACGCCATTGACGTCACGATTTCCTTGTGGTCGCTCAGCGTGTGAAGGAGACGTCCGTTGAAGGGGTCGACGATCTGCACGAATTTGGCTGCGATGCACAGTGGAGAATAACGCGAGACGAGTCAATACCACGCAACGACACTCTGCCAGCCGAGCCCAATCGCACAAGCCACTCTACAACAACACACACAATGTGCCGTACGCACATGGACTCACTGACAGCGCAAAGTAATCGCCAACTCGACAAGCGCCGCTCTCACACGTTGTTGTTCCACACACGCACATGGATTCACTGACAGCACACAATAAGATCGCCAACTCGACAAGCCCACCCACACTTTGCCTTCCACACACGCACATGGATTCACTGACAGCGCACCATGAGATCCCCCCAACTCGACAAGCCCACTCACACTTTGTCGTTCCGAGGAGCGACCCGTCGTGGTTGTACGCGACGTGGAACAGGCATCCATTGCCATCAACCTCCGACAGCGTCCACTCCACGCGAAGATCCCCCGCCAACTGCCTCTTCGCCTCCGATACAAACCGACGGCGAGCGCCCGCGTGAAACAGACTGTCTCGCACCCCAAGGGCCGAGTGGATCGACCGATACGATCGCGGATGCCGACGACGAGGGCCCACACCGTGCGACGCATCGTCCGCAGTTGCGGCGGCCCCGTTCATGTTGGGCGCCCATGATTGCGAATCGACTTCCATGTCACACACGCACGATAAAAAGTTGTTCTCACAATTAAGAGATGAACGAAGGGAGAGTTAAGGAGATGGCGGTTCGAGTGCGAATAGGAGTCGTGTCGCTGCTTCCAAGCGAGCGACGCACTGAAACGCGTCGTCTCCTCTCCCGAGGAAGGACGAGCGGTAGAAATGAGAGGTACGTGTGAAGAGTTTCACACACAAATCATGGCTGATTCAAACTAAAACGACTGGGAAATGCGTCAATACAACGTTCGACGTTGATAACGAGGAGGGAATTCAAACGACTTCGAAACTCCACACACGCACACGGACTCTCACACACTGGCACACTCGCAGGCACATAGGCTCCAGTGCACACTCACACACACACACACACACACACACACACAGAGCAGCGCCTGAAACGAGGCAACGCCCGTTCGTTGCCGTGTGAAACGCCTGGCTGAAAACTCTCGGAACGTTGCCCCCAGGACCAGAGGATTGAAATTGAGTGCGGCGATTGTGAGGAATTTTCGCACAGTTTCAATTCAATCGGCCCGAAGGTCCAGTACGGCACATTCCAACACATTGCATTCCAGCCAGTCATCATTTTCCTTATAAAGCATAATATAGATCATTAATTCCATTAATAGTTACATTCCTGTCAAAATGTGACAAGCAGAAATTGGGAGGTGTCCGCTGTTACAACTTGTTACACTTTCTCGCACTCTGTATTTTTGCAGCTCACTACTGTTGCGCCTCCATTTGCTTTCGAAGGTAAGCGATGCACAAGGGCTGCTTGACGGAGATGATGTTGATAAGACGGGTGGGCACGTTCCCCTTGAGGTCAATCTGAGGGAGAGGAAGGCGGATGAGCACACGGAAAGCCACGAAAAAAATACAGCCTCGGCACGATCGAGTTGATCGGCTATGTGCTTGGCAGTATGAATGGTTGAGTACGTGAGAGACTAAACACATAGACGCACCTGTGCCATGTACGTCACCATCGAGCGACGCTCATCCAGCGGCTCAATGACCCATCCGCTCGCAAGGACACTCGCGCGCACAATGTTCGGCTGCTCAGGGCAGATCGAGCCGGCCGAAATGGACGTCCCCGCGACAACGTAACGGCCCGTCGTCGTCTGCGTCCGAGCACATGTCAGTCACTCGCAAGTAAAACAGACAAAGAACAAGTGGCAGTGCGTTTAGACGACAATGCGGCCAATTGTGAAATAGAAGTTGTGGTCTGGACTCACGTCCACGCGATCTTGGACGAGGATGCAAAAGTCGCGCGAGTGGCGCATGAGGCACTGGCTCGTCTCGTGCAGCATGTGCACCACGATGAGGTCCTCCTCGATGCGGGCGACGACGTCCAGCGTCTGTAACGGCGCACCCGTGAGTAACGTGCGTCCCAAGACGGGTACTCGACACACGTACGCTAAGATGGGCACACGACTGCAGAAATTCGACTCTGGCGCACACACCTTGAGCATGTTGTCGTAGTACTTTCGGTTGGCCGATTCCTTCACAAACTTGTAAATGTCCATTGCGTTGGCGTTCACAATGCCCTTTCCCATGACGCTGCGGATGGCGAAATAAGAGGGGAGAAGAAGAGGGGGCGTCAAGCCACTCACGCCGGTCGTCGCAGAATGCGCGTTTCCCGCAATCTTCACGTACGACTCTTCACGTACGACTCGCACGCACATTGCACACACACACACACACGCACGCGGTCACACACACACACACACACACACACACATACACACATACACACACACACACACACACACACACACACACACACACACACACACACACACGCGCGCGCGCGCGCGCGCAGTCACACACACAGCGCCGATCCGCACACACAGCGCCGCATTCTTGCCACGCACCAGTTGATCGGACTGTTGGACATTGACTTCTTCAGAATGACAACGTTCTTTTCGACGTTCACAATGTTCCATCCGCCGTCCTTCGTTGCGACGGCGTTGGAAGGCGTCACTTGGGACGTCACAAGCGCCTCAGCCATGACGTCCGCAATCGCCTGCAGCGGTGCGTAACGTGCGGACAAATCGTTAGGCTCACTCTCAAACGGCAGCTCACTGGAGATAGATCGATGCATCACATGCCACTTGACGCCATACGCGCCGTAGACCTATCAAGTCACTGACGGGAGCTCATCGACTCCACATAGCTACCAAAGGGACCTCATTTTCGTGGAAGTCGTAAGGGTTGAACCCCCACCGACTCCACACTGATGCCAGCGAGAGAGAACAGCGGCGCATGAGGCTGGCACATGCAAGCGGCGCACGTGCCTGGTTCGCGAGTGTCCTGTACTCGATGACGGCGCGCTCTCCGAGCCGCTGCTTCCAGTCGACCGCGGCGACCTGCGGCGGCATGCTGCACAAAACACACAAATGTCAAAATTCCGTTCCTTTGTGTTTTGGTGGAAGTCTTTTTCGTAGGGGGAGGGGGCACAAGCAAGGCGACACTCGCATTTCGTCACACGACAGCGGATAGCAATGTGTCGGCACTCACCTTGGAGTCGCTTCGGCCGCTGGGGCGGGATCGCCGGACACATTTCCACTTGACGATGAGGCAATGGACGACGACTGCGACAGCACGTCGAGGTGCGATGAGTTGCAGCGTGCGGATTTAACGCGCGTGATTGCGGTTCAATAATGCCGAAATGACGTCGAAGGCCCCAGTGTGAGTGCGTGAGTGTGCATGTGAGTGTGAGGTTCAAATACCGACAGGACTGTATCAGTCACACATGTTCGCACCTCCGCCGCAGGCGCGGCTGCGGGTTCGTCGATGTACTTGTTCTTGTCGGGAAGCCTGTCGCAAATGGCACGCACGTTCGCCACGACCATCGGCTGCGCGGCGGTGACCTTGTTCACGACGGCGGACGGAATCGAGCCTGCGACCATCTCACCGTTGAGACATAACGTAGCTTCGCTGCCACATACACTCTCATGCATGAGTGTGTGTGCAGGGGACAAGGACTGACAACATACGCCGCAAAACGATCAAACACCACACATGTGGAAAGCATATGGACAACAATCTGAAAAACAGGGCGGAACAATTGACCCACCGCGCAGGTCGACCTGTGCGACGTAGGTGAGGTCCGTCTTCATGGGGTCGCCTGGCACCGGCCGAATAACGAAGCCGCCGCTGATTAGATTGGCGCGCACGAAACCGGAGAGCTCAGGATGGTCGGGGTGCTCCACGCTCACGCCGGAGACGACGTAGCCGCCATCAGGAAGCCTGTGTGTGCGTGTGCGCGCGCGCGTGTGTGTGTGTGTGTGTGTGCGTGTGTGTGCGTGTGTGTGTGTGTTTGTGTGTGTGCGTGCGTGCGTGTTTTTTTTTTTTTTTTTGTGTGTGTGTGTGTGTGTGCAGAAGCCGGTCGTAAGCATAGCAAGACGTTCGGAGCGAGAGAAAGGATCGGGACACGGTTCATGGAATAGAGGCAGTGAATAGAACAGCGACAACAGCAAAAGGCGCGGAAACAGCAGACGTCGCAGCACGTTCAACGCACCTCCTAATCGATTGCATGACGACAAAATCGCGCGGAGAAGTGGGCCAAATCCCAATGTACTCCATGTAGCCAATCTGGACAGCGAGGAAAGCGAGAGTCGGAGTGAGACAGAGATCGGAGGCATCGCGTGAGCAACAAATAACACTCATGCAAACACTGCATCACAGATGTGCATACGCGACATCCCCACCTTCGATTCATGCACGTACTACACGCGCGCGCGCGCGCACACACACGCACACTCTCTCACCTCACTCTCACACACCCACACACTTACGAATACACACGCACACACATGCCCACCCTCGTGAATTCGTCGAGCTGCTCTGCGTTGACGCCCTGCTTGAACATTTGGTCCATCTCCTTCTTGTACTTGAAGCCGTCGACGACCTCGAGGATCATCCGGGGCGGCGCATTCACGCGCCCGCTGCCCCGCATGCAGTTGACGCCGCTGCCGTCCGGCTTACGGCGCATGCACTTGACTCCGCTGCACGTGCGAAGGTGGGCGAGTGCCAAAGATGCGTTGGATGTTGGGTGCGAGGGAGAGCGGATGTGTGCGTGTGCGTGGCGTTTCAGAATTGTGAGATACAAATGCGCACACATCCCGCACTCCATAAGTCATCAAGTGATGTCTGGACTGACACCATTCAACAAGCACCCACTTCCTCTCCCCGTCGTAGATCCACCCGTCGCTCTCGGTCGCCAGCGATGCCTCCACAAGCATGTTCACGGCCTCGTCCGCTTTGGCAGCGAGGCGGTGACGCGCAACGTACGGCTCCGGTCCTCCCTTTGACGCAGCCGCGCCCGACGACGCCGACTTGGACGCTCCAACACTCGCCGTCGCCGGAGTGCCTGCCATCGTCGACGTCCCCGGGAACTCGGAGGCGGGTGGCAAGCATGCCCAGTCACTGCGCTGCGAGAGGTGCTCACGGAAGGCACCAAGCGTACGACCAAGCACGCTGACGTCGTGCGAAACGTCCGGCTGCGCGGGCGACGAGACGGACCCGACGAGCCCGTAGAGGTTCAGAGGGCCGACGCCGCACTGTCCCGACTGCGACTGCGAGTGGGGACCGCCCTCGCAATCAAGCGCAATGGTGACCATGCTGCGCGCGGGTGGCTGCTGGGAGGACGGCGCCGACGCCGCCGGCGCCTTGTCGTCCGCACTGTCCGGACGCGAGATGGGCTGACACACGTAGTAGCGGCGCCGGAGGTAAGGGGCAAACAGAGGCGGAGAGAGGGGTGTGTTCTGGTCGAGCGGGCTCTCCGCGATCACGCGGCTGCCGTCGGATTCGTCAGCCCAGTGGCTGTGGGAGATGAGGTGACAATAGTGAGGAATAGCATATGCATGCACACGCACAGCGTTCAAACCGAACCACACACACACATGCAGTCAGCAGTCACAAGACAGACACGCGGCTTCAAATTTCACATATCACGCAAAGCAACCTTTGCGCAACCGCACGCGACAAGTCATTGACCTTTGCACAACCGCACGCGACAAAGTCCAAGTGACGACCCACCGCACAATCGTCTTTTCGTCCCCATCCACCGTGCGGAGGCTCAGCACATCGCCGCTCGCGTTGACCGTCGAAATGACCCGACCCGACGACACTCCAAAGTCCCACTCTCCGCGCACCGCGCAATCAAAAAGGGCATCTGCGACCTCCTTCGGCAGTCCCTCAACGACGGCCGAGCAGAGAAGACGCACGCCTTGCGCACGAGGCTGCCGCCACACGCGAATGCCGCTCTCGTAGCCCGCCAGCGACCACCCTGACGACGAAAAGACGCCGCGGCTCAGTCGGATCTCCTGTGGCGGGTATATTTGAAATGCGCTGTTACTATGCCAGTCTAATCTAAGAGCACTTTTCGAAGGAGGTCGATGAACGCGAAGACGGCTTACTCACCCGCATCAGTTTGTGGGCCTCCAGCACGGCGTCCTTCTTTTCAAATGACACAGAGACAGAGCCTCGGAATTGACGCTCGCGCGTTTTCTGCGAATGCGGGTAGTTTGATGGGCGTTCGATTAGCGGAAATGCGCAATGTGTGCGTGGCATGAACAAATCTTGCCATAAGAATAAGCGTGCATGTGTGTGCATGCCGGCGCGCGCGTGTGTGCCCTCGATTAGCGAGTCCGTGAAATGCGCGATTGAGTCAACGACTGTGCTTCACATGTAACGGAGGTGGCGCACTCACCGGCTTTCCAGGCATCCACTTGCGCACGAGCAGAATGGCCACTATGGTCACCGCCGTCACAGTCGCGCCCACAATGACGAGCGCGACGTCGGTGGCGTGCAGACCTTGTATCGAGAGCATTCTCCGAGTTGCGTTGTAATAACGCGGAATGAATATGTCTATCAGAGTTCAAAGTCCTTGCCCTTTCAGACAAATCGAGGTCGATTTCCAGCTTTGCGGCGAGAGAACATTGCGGCACCCGATGAATTTGGATGCGCTTCCTGGGGGTAATCCCCGCGCTTAAGTTCCACGCGTCCAATTAACGGAACGGTCACCGGAGGGCACGTGTGCCGAAGCCGTCTCCGAGGCGAACGTGCGGCAGCGAATGTGCGACCCTTTCTTTGTGGGTGCGCGTGACTGTGTGTGTGTGTGCGTGACTGTGCGTGTTGATGTGTCCACGTCCACTGCTGATCCCACTGATTGGGCGGTAAAAATAGCAACGCATGCGATCCCAGAAATAGGATGTCTGGACAACTATTCCACTTCTCGCCCACCACAGCAAGGGCTCTAGCAGATTACTGACGGCCGTGCCTCACTCTCTGCCGACAGCGTTCTCGGGCTCAGCTGAGGTGTGTCCCCTCGACGCCAATATAGACAGAGACCTCAGTTCGTGGCAGCAATACGGGTTGAATACACCCATCGACTCACTTCAGACTGACAGAGCGATTGCGGTGACACCAAATTCGGCGCGGATTCAGTGGGTCAGTACGCATCAATACATATGCAGACAGTTATGCTCGCACTGTGATGTTCGAATGGCGCACGGCCGTGAACATCCCCAACCGCGTCGTCACTTTCTCCTGCACCGAGTCGAGGACGATGCCCGCAAACGACGAGGACTCGGCGTCCTAAAAGGAGAATAAACAGCTCAACCCACAGTCACCATTTTGCCGGACACTCTTTCGTCCTTTCACAACACACACTGACCTGTTTTCGGTACTCCCAGCCAATATGTTCCTCGCACTTCGAACACGTCAATATTTGCCAAGAGTGGTGTGGAAACCTGTGCAGAAAAAAAAGTCACGTGAGCTTGAAGAACGCAGACGCGAATCTGACGGATGCATGCAACACGACAATTGTCCTTACAAGCCACAGAAGTCACGTGGGCTTGAAGAACTACGGATGCATGCATCACGACAATTGTCCTTACAAGCCACAGAAGTCACGTGGGCTAAAAGAACGCAGACGCGAATGCGGATGCATGCAGCGAAAACACGCGCCCCCGTGAGTCGCACCCTGGTACAAAAGCAGAGCAGATCGGCCACAAACACACGGGAGGGTAACTCACCAGGATGAATCGGGCACGTGCTTCCCGACACGGATGCCGGTCGCTTGCGTCACGGTCAAGACATCAAACTCATAAAACTGCGCGAAAAACAAAAGGTCTGTCAACAGGCTGCACTGACAAATACATTCCCAATTCAAGCAGCGTTATAAGACCGCATGCGCGATATTCACACGCGTGCGTTCACGTGCATGTGTGCCGGCTGTATGTGCGTGAATGGGTGTACTCGCCAGTGCACGCGTCGGTGCAAGTCTATCTATGGTACAGCTCGAATAGCGTGTACCAATAAGACAGTGTCGGCTGAAGGGTGATGGTGTCGCCACTTACATAAGGGTTGATTAATCGCTGCACGAGAACGTCCTTTCCCAAGAGTCGCGTCGTCCGCGTCGACTGAGAAAGCGGCGATTGCACGTGGTGGAAGTACTCTGGCGAAGTGACATACGCACCGCACGATCTGTGCCCACACAAGCGTCGAAGAGGCGCGATTAGAGATCACGTGCTATATACACTGCATTCGTCAAACTATTGAAGATGCCAACAGATGTTAGCACGCCAGACACACACACGCATGAAACCCGCACACACACACACACACACACAAAAAGCACAAGCGCGCACACGACATAAAAACACATGCCACAGACACAAACACATACACAAACACAAACGCACACACACACACACACTCTCTCTCTCTCTCTCTCTCTCACACACACACACACACACAGAGAGAGAGAGAGAGAGAGAGAGAGAGAGAGAGAGAGAGAGAGACACCACAAACACACACACACACACACACACACACACACACACACTCTCTCTCTCTCTCTCTCTCTCTCTCTCTCTC
>CALSCQ010001276.1:0-23497 GCA_943704525.1 Pigoraptor vietnamica | reverse complement strand
CCCCCCCCCCCCCCCCCCTGGGGCTATTCTCCCACCTTCTCTCCACTCCTGCGCTGGTTGTCGAACCTTTCAGAAACGCGCCCACTCTCTCCTCCGCTTGCACTCTATCTGCGCGTTTCTGCAAGCGACTGTCGACCCAATCCCACACCCTCGACCCTCGCACAGCGCCCGTGACGGCGACCGACTCGCCCAACTATGGCATGACGATTGTCCCGAAGCGCGCCGTCGACGTCATGGCGTGCGAAGTGGTGCGCCTTCTGAAGCTCACAAAGCAGGCCGTCGTGCCCATCTCGTACGAAGTGCCGCGCAAGGTGGGCACTCACACACATACCCTTTCCCCCAAACACACAACACACACACACACACACACACACACACACACACACACACACACACACACACACACACACACACACACACACACACACACACACACACACACAGATACGCACACACACACACGCACACTCGCACAAACTCGGTATCCCCCAAAGAGACTCCGCTGCCCGTCGATATTTTTGTCAGCGTGTGGTGTCCTTTTCGTTGTATGGCCGATATCTGCATGCTCTGCTTCTGTGTGTCTGCCGCGCCCCTCGCTCACCCACCGCAACCGCTTTCAGTCTCACCGCGAGTTCCATGACGACCTCTTCCCCGACACCCTCTCCGGCATCGCTCCCATTGGCGCATCCGCGTGGGCCGCGGGCGAGAACGGCACGCAGTCGCGCATCCCACTCGACCCCGCTAAGCGCCCCAAGTCATCCGGCGCGCCCGTCTCGTCCGCATCTGCTGCCCCTGCGCCTTCGTCGGCCTCGTCGTCGCTTACGCCCTCTGCATCCGCTGTCGCGCCGTCGTCCCCCGGGCCTGCGTCGCCCGCGCCTGCCCGCGCCGCCGACATCCAGAAGCCAATGGCGGCGCTCTCAGTTGGCGGCAGCACAGCCAGCCCTGCCGCGTCCCCTGTGGGTTGCTGGTCACGTTCGCAGTGGTCGTTGTCGCTCGCCACCCCACGCACGTGCGCACACATTCCATCGCCCTCGATACCGAGTGACCTCTCTAGTATTATCCAGTGTGAACTTGTTGGTGGCCCTCCTCGTCCTCTCGCTTGTCCATGTGTGTTGCGTTGGCGGCCTGCGGCAGTTGCTGACCGTCTTCCTCCAATTGTCCATGTGCGTTTGTGTGAGCGCCCGCAGTAGTTGCTGACCCCCTTCCGCTCTTCCCGTGCGTGCATTCACAGGAGCCGCCGCGCTCTCCAGCGACGATGCGCCAGGTGAAGCGGCAGTCCAAATTCAATCACATTGAGGGCATTCCGCAGCACAAGCGCAACAACATTGACGGAATTGTGGGACTCAGCCCCGCGCTCCCGGGAGAGGCCAACGTTCTCCAGGTGCGCTTACGTGGCTGCGCGCTGTGCAGTGCGTGTATTTCCCCAAAACACAGGCACTGACGCACGCACGCACGCAAGCAGACACACGCGCGCACACACGCGCACACACACACACACACACACATACGCACACGCCCTATGATGAACCCTCAACTCCCATCTTCCTAACTTACTAGTGGGGTCGATGGGCCACTGTATTTGATCTAAGCTGAACCATGCTTCCACAGGCCAACACCAAGTTTGTTGCGTTCCCTCTCACCGGCCCCGGTGGCCAAGTGTGCGTGCTGCCACTCGCGCCCAACCCGCGCGTCGGCAACTCTCCGCCTGTTCTGCAGAACGGCTCGGCTGTCCTTGACTTTGCGCTGAATCCGTTTGACGAGTCGATGATTGTCGTCGGTATGTCTGCGCGGTATTGCGCGAATGGAGGGCTGCTGTTCGCACGTGCATGCACGCCCACCCACCCACCCACATGCTACTTTCACACACTCTAACACACAACGACACGCTACCACACACACGAATACGCAAGCGCCTTCACGGCACGAACGCAGGCCGCGCACGCTCATGACTTATCGTCCTATTGGCTTGCCCTCGCGGTGTGACCTCACCCACTCAATGCCCGACAGCAACCGAGGACTGCTCTCTCCGCGTGTGGAAGATCCCCGAGGGCGGAATCAAGGAAACCGTGTCGGAGCCTGCGCAGCGCCTCGTCGGCCACAAGCAGAAGGTGGGTCTACTCGTCTTGTATTAGAGCGCAAAATCGCGCGTGCTTTGAAAACACCCCGTTCATGTCGTGTGCTACACATGCGCAACGCCCTTGCGTGCAGCGATTGTCTTGTCGCAAGACGTCCGTCTGTTGGCGACTTTTGGGCTACACGCTTCAACTCACAACGCCGTCTTTTTTTCTTTCTCAGATCAACGTGATCCGCTTCCACACGACTGCCAGGGACGTCGTCGCAACGGCCGGCTACGATTTCCTCGTCAAGCTGTGGGACCTTTCCACCGGAAAGGAGCTCATCACGATCGAGGGCCACGGCGACCAGGTGCGTGCGTGCATGCGCGTTGGCGCGCTTGTGTGCAGTGTATTGCTGTCCGTGGTAGGATAGTGCGCGTTTGCATCTGTGTGAGTTATGTACGTTCCCGTAACCTGTGTGCGGTCCTTTCGGTCTTTATTTTTTTCTTGGTTCTTGTGTGCTTGCTATTGTGATATGGCCTTTGTTACGTACTCGTTACTCATTTTCGGCGGCAACGCTTATTCTGTCTCTCCAGCTCTTCGGGATGGAGTTCAGCCCCGACGGAAAGCTCCTCGCAACGGTTGCCAAGGACAAGCTCCTGCGGATATTCGATGCGCGCACGGGGAAGCTGCTGCAGGTCGGCTGAATGGGAGGGCCAGGGTCCCTCAGGGGCGCACGCACTCATGCACACATTACACGCGCACGCACGCACACACTCGCACATGCACACTCTCACACACGCATGCACACATATATGCGCGCACACGCACACACACACACACATGCACACACGCATACGCACAAGCACACACGCATATGCACACACGCATACGCACACAGACACATGCACAACCTATCTAACGCTGCCGCTCTCGCAGACCGGCAACAACCACGTCGGATCGCGCGGCTCCCGCGTGGCATGGCTCGGGAACACGGGCTACATTGCCACGACCGGCTTCGATAGGTGCGTTGCAAACACACAACACCCTCTCTTGTGCTTTCCTCTGCTTCAACAACGCCATTCCACGACCGTCCGCCCCTTTCCGTCGACGTGGATTTCTCGGGCCACACACACAATGCTCACGCGACTCACTTGTGCTTTCGGATGCGTGCGCAGGTCGAGCGAGCGCCAAGTGTTCATCTTCAAGGCTGACGACATTTCGTCGCCCATTGGAACGGCCAACGTAGATGTGTCGCCTGCGGTGCTTGTGCCGCACTACGACGAAGACACGGGCCTCCTCTTCCTCAATGGACGGGTGAGTGCTCTCTCTCTCTCTCTGCTTCCCTCTGCGGGAGTCGATGAGGGTTCAACCCTATGACTTACTTCCACGAACTGAGATCTCTGCGTCCCTCCATTCTGAGTAGCAGTGTACGCAGCGGTTCGTTATCTCTTTATGGTCTCATCCCACGGGTCCCATGTGTTGCGAGATTGACACGCAGAGACGCACATGCGCGCACACACCCATAATCGTGCGCTCACAATTCGTTCTGTGCGACACTCGCGCAGGGCGACACGAGCATTCACTGCTTTGAGATTGCGAACGACGCTCCGTACGCGCACCCCATCCCCCCGTACAAGACGAACGTGATCCAACAGGGCGTCGCCTTCCTCCCGAAGAACGTGTGCGACGTCAAGAACGTCGAGTTTCTGCGCATTCTCAAGCTGTCGCAGTCGACGATTGAGGTCATCGGCATCCACGTTCCCCGCACGAAGGTGCGCCTAGTGTGCTGAGCCGTGTGTTGCGTGTGCATGAGCGGGGGCGTGTTGTGTGTTGCGCCTGCGCGTCCTTGATCGTGATCGTCATCCGGTCCCACGCGAAGAGGGAGCACCTCTTGCGCGTCCTTGCTCTCCATGAGAGCGTGTGCTGTGTTTTTGTGCTGCGTGTGTATGTCGGGCGTGTTGTGTGTTGCGTGTGTATGAGCGGGCATGTGTGTGTGTGTGCTGCGTGGGCGGCTCGTGTGCTATGCGTTATGTTGCGTGTGTATGTCGTATGTCGTGCATGTCTAACACGATGACTGAGGACCCCCATCGGGCTGCTATTCTTGCGTAACACTTGCAATCCACTGACGGAGTATCGAACTTTGTTGCGCTTGCAGAAAGAGTACTTCCAGGACGATGTGTTCCCCGACACAGTGCAAAAGTGGCTGCCGGCGCACGACGCAGCCGAGTGGTTCGCGGGCAGCGACAAGGTCCAGCCGCGCGTCTCGCTGCTCCCGGCCGGGATGAAGAAGCGTAAGTCACCCGTGTTGTGCGGGGCTGTCTATCTGAAACACGCTTTAGTGCGTGGCCGCGACTGTCATATTTTTCATTTTTACTCAACGTTTATGAACTTTTTTTTTCCCCTGCAAATAATACTTGTTTTTGCTTCGCCCGCCGACACTCGCGCATGGCGGTCGTTTGTGACTGTGGCCTTGGTTGTGTCGTGTGTTGCTGTTTTCATTTCCTTCCTTCCCTGCGTTTCTGTGGTTGCTAATCGTTTTTCCTTGCCTTTGCAGTGTCGGAAGCGCCCGTGGAAGCGCCGAAGGAGCGCAAGTTTGCCGCGTTCAATCCGAAGGAGGACACACCTGAGGAGAAAAAGGAGAAGGTGCGTGGAGAAATCTTCTCGCACGCACACGCAACACACAATACACGCACCCACGCACGCACACACACACACGGCGCACGTGCGCACAAGAGACATTATTCGTCACAGGGCAGTCGGATTTCCCCCCACAACACAGCATCTGTGACACGTAACTCAGAGTGAGCGACTGTCTGTACTTTATCTGACACGCCACTTTCCTTCACAGCTCCTCAACGCAATGGTTGCCACGCTGAGCGAGCGCGCGGGCGACACTCTCCCTCAGGACCTCATGGAGGGCGTGGCGGAGGACGAGTGGGACTGAGCCATCGGCTGCTGACCCCCTGCGGTCATGCTGGTACTACGGTGCTTCAATACAGTCGTTAGCACAGGGCATCTACCCTCTTCGTATTCTTTTATTCTCTCTCCTTTTACTTTTTTTTCATTTCAGAATTTGGTTTCTCCTAAGGGCTGACGTTCCATGTTTCGAACAACACTGTTCAGTTTGGCGCGGACAACGCACTCTCGGCTGGCAACGTTTATTAATAGTTGTTACACAGGACACGGCAAAGGGTTCAATGGCACAGTAAGCCGGGGCAGACGAAGGGCAAGTGCAATGTTCGGAGGCACTGTGTGAGCTGTGTGTTGTGTGTTGCGTGTGTGTGTGTGTGTGTTGCGGGTGTGCGTGTGTGTGTGTGTGTGTGTGTGTGTGTGTGTGTGTGCGTGTGTGCGTGTGTGTGTGTGTGTGTGTGTGTGTGTGTGTGTGTGTGTGTGTGTGTGTGTGTGTGTGTGTTTCACCCCGATTTTCCCGGGCCAGCAGCTCCTGCATACCTCCAGCACAGTATTCAGGGCGTCGAGGGGCAAGCGAGACAGTCAATCAGACAGGGGCATTGCCGACGCCACGGGACCACTGTGGCCACCGAGCCGTAGTTCGACGAAATAAGAGGCGGAAGATTGCGAAATACGCGGTTTGAAAGTTCATTTCGCGCGCACGCACGCCCAACAACCGCCGACGCTACGCCGCAGCTAATAGAAATAGCCAACTATGCACACTATAGCACACTGCACCCGCACGCCCCCTTCTTCTTCTCCTCCTTGCGCCGGTGGCTCAGCTCTGTCGAATCGCGACGAGCGGACTTCTGCGCAGCGGCAGCCGCAGTACTCGCGGGCGCCGCCGGAGTGGCGAGTTGTGCCGGCACTGCAGACGCACTCGTCGTTTCCGCAGGCTTCACTTCGGCCTTTGTCGTCACTTGAACGGCCGATGCAGCCGCCGACACGGGCACCGTCGCCGCCGTGGATGCCGGAGTTACTGCGTCCTCCTTCTTCGCCGATACCTCCTTTTGGCCGTCCGTTGCAGCGGCAGGCTTCGTCGTCCCAACGGATTCCTGCGCGTGCAATACGGTGGCACCTTCTTCCTTCTTGATGGGTGTGGATGTCACCGCAATCGCCTCACCCGCGTGCGCGTCCTTGTTCTCAGCGTGCACGGGAGTGCCGTGCTTCTGTGACTCGGGCGCGACTTTCACCGGCGTCGCTGTTGTGCTGGGTGCAGCGCTGGGGGCAGCCTTCACCGGTGTTGCGACGGGTGTGGCCTCTGTGTGCACGTGCGCATGCGACGAGACGTCCGCCTTAATCGGCGTACTGGTGGACGACGGCCGCTCGCACTGTGGCGACACACGCGACGCAGTTTCCGCAGCGCCCCGCGCGGGCGTGTGGGGTTGGGAAGACACCTCGGGAATTTCGACGGCACTCGAAATTTCGACCTGAGACGGCTGTGCGCTCGCCTGTGCAGATGACGGCGCCGACGGCGAATCCAGCGACAGAGGGCCTTTGCCCGGCTGTGGTCAAGAGAGAGGGGGGGAGGGTGAGCGACACGGCGAAGCCTTCTTTGAGGGAATGGACCGGGTGTAATACCCACCGTGGACGACGTAGAGTCCTTTCGCGGTGTCACCTGCAACACGCGCGCATGGCCGTGTTAGCAGAGGGCACCGATATTGCAGTAGGGATTGAAACCAGGGAGAGAAGACAATACATACATGCGACATTGGCTAGACATGCGCACCCTAATGCGAGACATGAGCGCAGCCAAATAACGGCACCACAGGGGGCACACACCGTGCCAAGGCTCTCCGACTTGAGCGCGGAAGGGCGCCGCTCGGAACTGCGCCGCGGCCCTGTCCCAAAGACAGACTGCGACACGGGGTGACACGTGAATATAAGTGACGTCACAATAGAATCGCAAGGACTGCCGCACGCTGAGTTGAGGGCAAGGCACACGTGACCCACCACAGCGCTCTTGGCCTTCTTTGTCGCATTCTGAACAGACAATGGAACGGGAAGCGAAAAATCGCGATTGAGTGGTCGCCTCGCAGCAGTCACGCACACGAGCACAAAATACAACACACGAAGGTAAAAGTGACGCAGTCAGAGCGCCAGAGAAGCGCCGCACTCGTTTAACAGCGGCTTCACAGTGGCAGTGCAATACAGTCGTGCGGAGAAGACCCCACGCAGATCGGCCACACACATGGGGCGAGAAAAATGCAGCTCTGTGACTGCGTGTACAGGCACACATTGCTACTGTACGGAGGTCGGGCACTCACCCCTCGCAGGCTGCCGCGCCTCTGCTCCGTTTCTCCCATATCTATCGTGCTGTTCGAGCGGTCGACGGTGCCCACGGACACGTTGTCTTGGGGCTGTCAATGCGTGGGCGTGTGCCACACGCGCAAATCCATCTCAGCATTGATGCGGCAGTTTAAGCGTGCTCGCACGCAACAGGCGAACGACTCGCACTCGCACACACCTTCGGGAGCTCCTCAATCTTTAGATCGAGGTCCACTTTGGACGTGAGGTCGCAGTCGAAGCTCATGTCGAACGACGCAAGCGCCGTCATCATGCTCTCGCGGAGGTTTGTCAGCTCCATTTCGGCGCCCGCCATCTTCGCAGAGTGAAGAAAACGACCGATTTGAGTCTCTCCCAAAGCGCAGACGTCACGTTCCTCTCGCTTTCGGAGTTAACACGACTGTCGGGGCGTCGGATCGAAATGGCAGTGGACAACCCTTGGGTAGTCGCGCCCGTCAGGTAATCCCCACTTAAGCACGGCACTCCCTCCCAGTGCGGACAGCACACGCAGCCTGAAGGCGTACGCAACAAGCAACGGGCAACACGCCCCGAACAGCGAACTGCGCACAATGCCGGCGACTTTCTGGACGCGGGCTTGCGGGCAGTGCGCCCACAGCAAGCCGTGTGGGATCGGTGGGTCAAGTCGACAGAGCAGCGCCGAAGAAGATAACGCGCAGATAGAACGGGCGTTTGTGCGTACGTACAAGACAGCGCTATGGAAGACCATGTGGCGGGAGTTTTTTTTTCCCCTAGACGTGTATGTGCGTGTGTGTGTGTGTGTGCGTGTGTGTGTGTGCGACCGCGTGTGGACAATATCTTGCGCACTCGCCCAATCAGGTTGCACCGCAGCCACCGCGAGACCTCGGCTAATTTCTTTCTCACTGTGCATGTTACCTTATGTTACAATGTTACAATGCAGACATGACGTCACGAAACAGCGGCAGTGGTCGTTGCAGCATGTTTTGTCACTTTCTCCCGTTGTTTTTACTGTCCTTCTTCGCTTCTCGTGGCTTCTGGGTGAGACGGGAGTTTGAGATCCGACTTTCTTTGCACGCGGGGCAGCGCGTATATAAGAGCTCGCCGCACTGAGCTATTCAGAGTGTGACGATTGTTTTCCACTCGCCTCAGTCCCTCGTTCTGCGTTTCTGATCCTTCAATTATGGACGCGCAAGAACCTCCCGTACCAAGAGTACCCACTGACAACCATTTTGACGAAATGCGGGCGCTGTGGAAGCAGTGAGTGGCCATAATAGGGAATCTGTCTGACGGCTAAGCAGTGGGTGACCATAATAGGGAATCGTCTGACGGCTTCGGCGCTGCTTACCAACACACGCACATGCCCCACAACAGAGAACAACGCGAGCTTCGAAGGCGTCTTATTCTGCACGACGATGTCCCGTGGTCGCTGACGCCGTCGCCGGGGAAGGAGCCACTGCGTCTTATTGGCGGCGTGGACATCAGTTTCATCAAGGGAAATGACGTCGACGCGTGCGCTTCGCTGGTCGTCCTCGAATTTCCCTCGCTTAAGGTGGGCATGTTTGCGCGTGAGGAATTGATATATGCGTACGACACTTTGTAGTACTACGCGCGTCTGTGTGCTTGTGTGCCCACTGTGTATGCGTGTCGGTGTAGGCGTGTGTCACAGCGTGGGGGTGCCTCAATCGGTCTGCATGCATTCTCACTGCGGCTATCTCTTTGCGCAGGTTGTGTACTCGCAGTGCAAGATGGTGCAGCTGCGCCTGCCGTACATCTCGGGCTTTCTGGCCTTTCGCGAGGTCCCTTTCCTCCTGGAGCTGCTTGACGACATTCGGCGGACGCACCCGCACCTCTACCCTCAGGCATGTGCTGTGTTGCATTCGTCATGCGGGCGAGAGATGTATTGACCGCCCTGTTGAGCCAAAGTAGTCATGACCTTCGACGTTGATGTGCTTTTGCACGTTCGCGCGTGCGCTCCTCTCTCTCACGCTTTCCGTTCACTCGCTCGCTAAGTGTGGGTGACTGTTAACGTTGCTGACTTATTGTGTGTGTTTGTGCAGTTGATAATGGTCGACGGCAATGGCATCCTTCATCCACGAGGTGTGTGTGGATGCTCGTGTGCTCGTGCTCAACCTGAAACACGGTGCTCGTGTGCTCATGCTCAACCTGAAACGTGGTGCGATGGCTGCGTACGGAAGGGGCGCAATTCTTGTATCACCTCTCCTCGCAGCTCAACACGTGGTCCATTTCCCATCTGTCTTCAGGCTTTGGCCAAGCGTGCCATCTCGGAGTCCTCGCTGACATTCCCACCATTGGTGTGGGCAAGACATTCCTCTTTGTCGATGGCCTGTCGCTCGATCGCATCCGTGCCGAACACGTGCCTCGCCTGCTTGCGGACGACAGCATGTGCAGCGTGGACTTGGTCGGTGACTCGGGCAAAGTGCTGGGCGCGGTGGGTGTGCATATATTGTGCGGCTTCTTTAGAATAGAAATTATCAGCGCACAGGTCTCGTTTAAGCGTTTCGTGTTCACACTTTCTTCCTGCCGGATCACCTGCTGACGTGAGCGGCGGGCGATTCGTGCCGGCAGGCGGTTCGAAGCACGACAAACACAACAAATCCCGTTTTTGTTTCGCAAGGGCATCGCGTGTCCCTCGAAACGGCCGTCGAGGTCGTCTTGCGCTGCTGCAGACACCGAATTCCAGAGCCAACTCGCCAGGTGAGCACGTGTGTTCAGTGTGGCCGCACTGATTTCGCTGACTACACGGCAAGCCGTCACGCGTGCGGTCACTGCCACGCATCTGTCGTATTTAAGCCAGTCAGCGAATGTTGAGAATGTGACAACGCGCGGTTTTCCCAACCTCTCTGCAGGCTGACATTCAATCGCGAGAGTACCTGCGGATAATAGCCACCACGGCTCCGTAATGCCGGCGAAACCCAGTCTTCGGTCCTCCAATTAATTTGTGAATATGGGGAAAAAAGGCCGAATTTTCGGACCCGGATCAATAAACAGTGGGTGGGACAACACGTCATGCCGCTGATGCACACAGGACGCTCCGCTACAAACGCAAAACAACGACGCTCCAAACGCGCAGGGTTTCGCGATTGAACGCGGTGACGCAAACACGCACCAACGCGCATCCACCTGACCTGTCTAGCACGGGACGGACGTTGAGCTCATCAAGCGCATCCACTTGACGGCGCTCGCCGCAGTGCGCGCGTGAGCGAGTGGCGCACATGGCGTCCCTTCTCGACCTCCCCGTGGACACACTCGGCGACATTGGCGCATTTCTTTGCAGCGACGACCGCCGCTCCCTCTCGCGCGTGTCACGTGGGCTGCGCTGCACGGCCGTGTCTCTGTGGCCGGACGATGTCGCCGTCAGTCTCAAGCGGCGCGTTGTGCGCGCCATGGGTCTGGACGCCGCCTTCTGCGCGCTCGTGCGCAACACCCTCCTCTTTGGTCCCCTTGCGCCGCTCCCCATTCACACGGAAGTAAAGGACTACTGCTGCCAAAATTGGGGCAGGCGCGTAACTATCTGTTCGGCGGCGGAAGGGTTTGCGATCGATACGGAATGCCGCGTCTGCGGTGCCCGTGAGCCTTTTTCCCGTCTTCCCGTCGCAGCGCGCGAAGTGGCATGCGTCGCCGGATTCTATCGTGTCGACGTGATGGGCGTGCGGTCGTTGGAGAGCGTGTCGCAGCTTGCCTCCGTGAACACGCTCGTGCTTGAGGGCTGCGGCGTGTCGGACATTGCGTGTCTGGGGCAGAGTGCGACGCTCCGGAAGGTCGTGCTGTCGCATTGCGATAACGTAACGGCGCTCCCACACATTCCGTTCCTTCAGCGAGCGGAGATTCGCCGCTGCCGTGCGCTGACGTCGGTCGATGCGCTGGCCCACGCCCGCGAAGTCATCTTGCAGGGGTGCGAGGGTGTGTGCGATGTGAGCCCCCTCGCCGGTGTGCGCACTGTCACCATCAAACTCAGCAGTGTACTTACGGACGTGTCTGCGCTGTTTCTGGGCCGCGTGCACTCGCTGGTGCTGGACTCGGTGGTGATCATGCCTTTGCCAGAGGGTGCGCGCGTTCACTCGCTCACGCTATTCGGGGTGCTCGTGCAACTTTCTCGAGAAGAGCATCCTTTCGTTAATTCGCAGCGGACGAGGTATGAGAGCGTGGACCTTGCGCGTCTCTCGGTCAAGTCGCTGTCGCTGTGCAACAGTCCGCTCCCGCCATACGATGGCACGGGTGGTGTGTCAAGTTTCCCCGACTATTACGCGCCGCGGCGCGGCTTTGACGTCATTGCGGCGACCATGACGTCGGTTCGCCTCATTGTCAACAAATCAGACGTGCACTTTGATGTCTCGTGGGCATGCCACCTGTCCAGGGTGGTCGTTGAAATCGAGCCGTACGGGGCAGGGCTGTCGCTGGCGCCGCTGGCGAACGTGCGATATGTGACTGTGCGTGGGTACAACGAGTCAGTGTGGGGACTGCTCTCTGCGGTCGCCACTGTCATGCGAGAGGCGCCCGCCGACGTGCGCGTGCAGCGGCACGGGTGTGAGGCACTCGCCGGCCGTCGGTGGTTCATCGGTTGCAAAGGCGACCGCTTCCGAGACGAGAGTTACGCGAGCGCTGTCCTCGGCGCCATCGCGTCGTTTCCGACGGACGAAGAGATCGTGCTCTGCGGGCTGAGGTCGCTGGCGAAGATGATTGCGCCGAACTTCAAATTGCAAAGTAACCAGTGCGACCCAGCGTGGGTGGCGGTCGCCCACGCGTGCCTTGGCAGGGACGGGCTGCCGCCGGCGTGCGTAGCGGCGGCGCTTTCGCTGCTCTTTGACGCGGCCGTAAGCACGTACTGTAGACGGGCGGATGATGGCACGCAAGAAGTGCGCGACGCCCTTCCTCTGGACGAAATGGCTCGCGCGGCCGTTCATGCTGCGCGCGCGTGGCCGGATCACGTGGCCGTCCTGGAGGCTGCGGCGCAAACATTCGAATTCTGCGCGTCGATGCCGCGTCTCGCCGGACGACAAAGGGCGCCGATAGATGGTCGATATCTTCCCTTGTGGGTGATCCAATCTAAGAACGTCACGGTGTTCCCCGAAGTCGCCTCAAATGTGCGCCAGGAACGCTCGTGGGTGTCGACTGCTGTCGACGTGGCGCTGGCACTCGCGCAACGCTGTCCTCTCGACCGCCGCGTGCCTTCGATAGAACTCCCTATGAACCTCCTTACCGCTCTGGCGGACATCGACCGCAGGTGCGCGCGGGAGCTCGTGGAGGCCGGCGTGCTTGACATGCTGCTGGAGCGCGCCGCCGCGCGGCTGGACAGCCCTTCCATACTTGCGGACAACTCGTGGATTATCCCTCTCGGCAGACTCGCGCAGTACGCGTGCGCCGACTCGGACACTGGCGCGCCCGCGCTCGTGTCGGCCAATGCGCTGCTTGACGTGGCACGGCAACTCTCACAGCGGGCCATCACTGACATTGGCTATTCGGAATTGCTGGAGCTGCTACTCGCCGGAGAGTCCACGTTCCCGTCGCGAGAGCGCGCCTTTGCGGGTATGGACCAGTCGCGACATGAAGACCTCATTTTGCGCGCCATGAATCGCCACCGCTTCGACTACGATCTCGAAGTGGCTTCCGCTCTCGCCTTTCGGAGCCGTATGCCCGCCGTCCTCACAAGACTGTCCTCATATGTCGCTCGCAGCCCTTATCTGGATTTGGAAAGAGCGCTAGCGATATTTTCGCTGGAAGGAATTGCGACTGCAATCGGCCGTTCGGGCGGTGGCATTGTGTTTCTCTCGGAGGTTATGCGGGCCTCCCTCTCCCACGAGTGCGACGGGGAAAACGCGCAGCTTGAACGCAAACACCTCTGCAAACTTGCGGAGGGCCTCTGCGCGCTCATTGCTTCCGGTGAGGATGGAGGGTGCGCGGACACAGTCGACATGGCGCTGGAGAACTGCGTCGCGTGCCTTGGGACGGAGCGGTTGTGGGACTCCGACCATCGGTTGTGCCTCCATGACATTGCGCGCGCGGCGTCTATGCTGCTTTTTGCGAAGTGCCGGCCAGATCGCGACGCTGCGGCGCCCGCAACCCTCTGCGCCCTGGCGGTGACAGCGGCGGTGGGATTGAAGGCATTGGTGCCGATTCCTATGGAACTGGGGAACGTTGGCTCGTTGGCTGTTGCGGCGCCAGAGTCTGTGGACTTGCGTGAGCTCTTCGTGTCGGTCGAGGCGATCGCGGTATACTCGGCATGTGAGGGGTTGCGCGCAAGCGGAACCTTGCTTTCGCAGACAGCTGGGTTGGTTTTCCCCGCTTACGAAAAGCTGAAGGGCAGGAAAGCGGGCGGCGAGCGAGTGGCAAGAGACGGCGGTGTTGGGTCAGAGGTTTGCATTGCGCGCTCCTTGCTTCGGGTCCTCGCGAGGGGCGGGCTATTGGCTGCGGAGACGGAGAAGCAGTTTCTGTCGCCCACACAAGGCAGCTTCATTGCTGCAGCGACCATCCTTGCATTGTGCGCAGTGGACGGTCAGCAACGCGCGTCGCTCGTCGAGGACGTGTCACACGATGCGCGCGCTGCGCCGGTTGTGGGCGACGCGACCTGCCAGTGCGATCGCATTGTTTGCGCAGGCGGATTTTGGTACTGCGCTGGACGAGCTTCACAACTTGCTTGTATTGAATTGATCAGATATGATTTTAGGTCCGGAGTTGGCGCATGTTCCATGGAATGCTCGCCTGCCTGTCAATGAGGCCATTGCGACACACACACACACACCACGGCACGTACACACACACACACATACACGGACGGCCACCGGGAGTATGGAAACCGATTTCTACCTGCCAAAGCGGGCGCCACTTATTGTGACAGTCTAGTCTTCAGTTTTGCCGGCAGTTAGGGACGACTTAAGGGCAGCGGAAGTGACGGGTAGCTGGCGGAGTGCGTAGTCTCAGTCATCGCTATTGTTGTACCGGGGTTAACCACTGGCCTCGCTGTCTCCACTTTCTGCATTGCGTCCACCCTCAAAACTTACAACAGGGAGGCCAATCATTCAGTCCCAAACAGCAACTCGGACGAATTCCATACAATAGTTATTACGTAACATGCCACCCAGCGAAGCTGCCTCAGTCTTCAAACTGCCGGCAATCTAATATTCATAGAAATCATTCACATGAGCTCCCGCTGCAGGTCGCCAAGAGCAGTCACTGCCACCGCGTGCATGGCCTCCGCCACACTCGGCGTGCTCTTCGATAACAATATCCGCAGCGAGTGCACCGAGACGCCGACGAGAGTTGCGCGCTGCTGACGATCCAGCGCACACAGCGCAAACACAGCCGCAGCGGCGATAAAGGCGCCATAATCGATGTAAATACTAGACTGCTCTCGCAGCCGCGACGCGACGACCAGTCCGCCCCGTGCGATTGCAACAAGCAGAGAGTGCGCCACGCGAATCGCCGGCACCACGCCGCTTCCGTCGATAACGACCGCTGAGCTTCCGTTCCCCTCGCGATCCCAATCCCACTTCTGATATTCCAGACAAACCGACTGCGCCAACCGCGACAGCCACTCCGCTCGAGCGCAGCGCATCGCACGGCGAGTGTTCTGCAATCGCTCCAACTGCCCAGTGAAGCACGCGCAACGCCTCGATGGAACTCTCGCCCAACAGATCGGCCGCCAGCATACCTTGCGCACGTGCACGCTGCCACTTCCGCCTTTTTTTCGAATCCGTCTCCGTGGGCTCCCGTGACAGTTCAATTCCCAGTATCGAAGTCAATGCGAGGGCGCAAAGGGTCGCCGGAATAAATTTTTCACCTCATCAACTACAAGGCGTGGTCAGTGCTGTCGTCATCTTTGTCCTCAAAGTCACCGAGACCGAGGCTAGAAAAGACTGTCGCAAGCAAGTCCGACGCCCGCTTCTTGCGCGCCTTCACCCCCCTCGGCGTCGGCACTTGCCTTCGCTGAACAAACGTGCCACGGGCCTCTTTCATGAACTTCCGGAAATCATCGTCGACGTCGGCGATCGAGTCGATCACGTGATTAAACAGCGTTTCGTTGTTCAAGAGGGTCTCCTTGAGCACAAGGTAGTCCGCCTGCAGTCGCAAATTGAGACGTTATGTCAGATATAAAGACAAGGAAGCGTCGAACAGATGCGACACTGAACGTACTTGCGGTCTCGACGTAATGAACACGCACGCGATGTGCCCCGGCGAACGACGAGAAACGATGCGAGAGATCAGGAAGAACGCCGTATAAAACAGGGAGTCCAAGTCGTCTATCGCGCTGTACGCATAGTCTTTAACCGATTGCGCGCCAGATGACAGGTACCGCCGCATCAGCGGCAGAGACATAAACTCGAAAGTGCCGACGTACGCCACGGTCGCACCGGCGGGCAGCGCGCAATCCCAGTCGATCAACTGCACCGTTGATGCGTCGGCGGAGCACACGATATTGGACGGCTTCACGTCGCCGTGGAACCACCCCTTCTCGTGCGCGTACTCGAGCGCTTTGGACGCGCCCCGAATCGCACGATAAACGTAAGAGGTTTCGTCGAGCTCCTCGGAAACGTGGGTGCAGGCCGGCGTCGTTAGCAGAAAACAGTAGCTCCTTCCCTTAAGATCGACATTCTCGCCGAACGCGAGGAGCGTTGGTATCGACGGGTGCTTGAGCTGCTCAAGCGCTTTTCGCTCCTGCGCGAACCGTTTCGAGCGCTCGCCCTTGACAACCAGCTTCGCAACAACGTCGGTCGTTACAGGCGACGATCCAACGCGCATCGAACCGCGCAGAACGACGACGGACGACGATAGGAACAACGCCTCGATAACATCGAGGGTCCCCGCGTTTCCACTCACAGGAAGCCTGAGCTCAGTCGGCAGCGACATCGCATAGCCGACGTCAACAGCCTTCGCAAGAGCCCACGACCTCAGCGCGAAAAACCCTCGCCCGAGCGAGCGCGTGAAATGGTCGTCGCCCTCATCAAAGAGGGGTAGAAGGCCCGTTCGTCGCGAAAAGCGCATGCGTCCGCCAATGCCCTCGACATGCACGAGCTCGACGCAATTGCGATCGCCAATCAAACACCAGGCCGTCTGTCGGAAATACTGGTTCGCGCCCATCGCCGCACAGCGTTGCATTACTTGGCACAACGCATCCGTCCTCGACGAGTCGTCGAAAGCAAACTTCAGCTCACCGACGCTGGCCGACGCGACCCATCTCCCTCCGCAGTGCCCCACCGCCAGATTGAGGTCGGGCTGAAGGTACACTCCGTCCATCGCTGGATACATGTGGCGATGCGAACGATCGTGCGCTACGAAAACGGGCGAGTTGTTTTCCGCAACAATCGCCAGCAATTCGTTGTAAAACGCCTGGACGCAGGCTTCCTTGTGGAAAGTCCACTCTCCCTTGCGAAAGACGCGCTTTCCCGTAGGAAGGCTGCCCGACGCATGCGGCGGCACGCTGGAGCGTTGCGATCGCGCCGCCGCCAGTTCGCCCAGAATCTTCTTGTCGAGCTTGCGCTCGAGAAATTCCTTCAACGCCAGCCACTCCCCGTCGCCGACGCTGCCAGCACCGAGGATCTCGCCCGGTAACTCTGGAGTGACGGTCGTGATCGTCTCCGCCACATCGCCGTACTGAGAGGGATGCGATTTTCCGCGAAGGGAAACGCCCGCACGCGCGTCTGCACGTCCGCTTGAGATGAGCACGACAACGAAGACAAGGAGAGCAACTCGGCGCACAGTTTGAACCCACATTTTGCGTCCAATTTGGCTTCGATCTCTTCCACGTACTTCTTTATGGCGGCATCACCGACTGCAATGCACACACATGAGATACCATGGGAGGGCATACAGACTTGGAAGAGGCTGACTAAGGCTCGCACATGCCAGCACATGCACAAAAAATGCAACATGCTCACAGACACACAGGAACATACACACACACCACGTGCACAACAGCAGAGACAAAGACACAGCGCACAACAGAGACAAAGACGCACCGCACAGCACAGACAAAGACGCACCGCACAGCAGAAACAAAGACACAGCGCACAGTAGAGACACACGCGCACGTGACACCGACAGGGGACTGCGACGGGCAAAAGGGCGCACAAGAGCCACCGTCACAAGGAAAAAAAACGACCGCACACAACCACACAAACATGGAATCAAGAAAAACGCGATGGCCTCACCGGTCGTCGACGCACCCGCACTGTTCGCCGCCGCTGTAAGAAACAAAGACGGGATGCAATTTCAGCGAAGGGCGGGGAACAAAAGCAGTAAACATAGACACTGAGTGTGCGACAGGCCACGTCGGGCACTCACCGGCACTCAGCCTGTTCTCCTTCTTGAGCAGCTGCTCCAGCACGCCGAGCTGCTTGGTCTTCTCCTCGCGCAGCTGCTCCAACTCCTTCGTCGGCCTGGCTGTCCGCTGGTCAAACGGAATGGCCTGGAGGGGTTCGATGCGCTTCTCGAGGGCATCAATCTTGCTCTCGACCTTCCCAATCTTCTCTATAACCTCCGCAAGGGGGTCCCCCTGCTGCGCCATGGCTGCGCAGTGCTGTGGCGCACCGATGCCGCGCTCCGATGAAGGGATGCGGCGATGGAAGGAGAGAGGAAGAGGGTGTGATCAAAAATGAAGACCTCATCTTCATCCGGGGTGGGTCAGTGTTCACATGTCTGGACTCCAACACCTCGCCAAGAATCGCGGCGTTCGGGTAAGAAAGACAGTGAGAGAAGTGTGCGTCTGCCAGTGTGTATTGTGCGTGCATGCATGAGTGCGTGCGTGTGCCACGGTGTGCGTGCGTGCATGAGTGCTTGTGTGTGTGCCAGTGTGTGCGTGCGTGCATGAGTGCGTGTCGGTGTGTCAGTGCCATGCGTGCATGCGTGCCTGCAGTGTGTGCGTGCATGAGCGGCAGTGCGTGTATGTGTGCCAGTGTGTTCGTGCGTGCATGAGTGCCTGTGTATGTGCCAGTGTGCGTGCGTGCATGAGTGCCTGTGTGTGTGCCAGTGTGTGCGTGCGTGCATGTGTGCGTGTGTGTGTGTGTGCCATGCGTGCATGCGTGCCAGTGTGTGTGTGCGTGCCGCATGAGCGGCAGTGCGTGTATGTGTGCCAGTGTGTTCGTGCGTGCATGAGTGCCTGTGTATGTGCCAGTGTGCGTGCGTGCATGAGTGCCTGTGTGTGTGCCAGTGTGTGCCGGCCGTCGGCGTGCGAGTGTGTGTCTCATCAGTTCATTGAGAACTGCGCAGCGGCGCATCGGATTGCCAGTGCGCCGTCTGCGTGTCTCTGTGCGCGTGGTGCGTCCATCTGCCGGTGCCCCTGCGTGTCAGTGGTGCGTCGGGCGTGTGTGCATCTGCCGTGTGCCGTCTGCACTGTGCTGCGTGGTTTATCTCGGTGTAAGCGCATGCGGAGCGTCTGGGTGTGTCAGTCCCTCGCGTGTTGTGTGTGTCTGTGTGTGTCCCTGCCAAGTCCGCTTGTGGTGCAATCTTGCGTCTGTGTCCGTCACTCCGCACATGCATACGTCTGTCTGTGTCCCTATGTCTATGTTGCGTCTATGTGCCAGCGACTGTGTATCACACTGCGCATGTGCCAGACTGTCCGTGTGTCTGTGTGTGTCATCCCACGCGTGTGCTGTCTGTGTGTGTCCCTGTGTGCGCTTGGTGTGCGTTAGTGTGTGTCCCTGTGCGTCTATGTGTCTCACTGTGCGTCTATGTGCCTCACTGTGCGCCTGAGTGTGTGTCGATGTACTCATGTGTGTGTCACTGTGAGCATGTGTGTGTCAATGTGCGCATGTGTGTGTCCCTGTGCGCATGGCCGCGGAGCCCCAGGAACGCGTTGCAACGGAGAAGATGTGCGCGTACTGCTTCGACGTGGTTGCGAGTGAACTTGGCGAAGGCCCTGCGCCGCGAAAGCCGTCGTTCTCCAACCTGTATTAGTGAGTCTCGCGTGTGAGCGGCATGTGCGTGCACGCAAAGCGCCAGAACTAACGTGTGCATCCATGTGTTTATTTGTCCAGCCCTCTGTTTGTGACGTGGACGATGCGTGACTCGAAAAACAAGGACGATTGGCAGCTCCGTGGATGCATCGGGACGTTCAGCGCACAACCCCTCGTCGGCGTCGCTTCCTTTGTCTACGCAAGCCGCAACGAGTTCTTCGAGACCCGCCGCAAGGGCATAGGCGCGCGCCGACTCCTCAGTATGAGAGGAAGAAAACGGCCTCGCCATGTCAATGTCCGCAGCACGTGTCGGGCAATTCTGCGACAGCGCAGCCCTCATCGCCGCAGAGAGAAACGAGAAGCCACCACCGGCATGGCCGATTTCGGCGGCCATTCTGCCAATCCTAATAGCACGCGTGGCAATAACGGAGAACAGTCGAGGACTGCGCGCGATGTACGTGGACAACGCAGCGCGAGTTGTATCATCCGTGTTACAGTAGTACTGCGTGTAATCGTGGGGACTGTGCACCGCGGCGACCGCCGGCCAGGTCGGGGTCAAAACGGTGACGCTGCACGGCCCGCCATATGAGCATTCCTCTCTCCATGTCCTCACAAGCGTGACTCAGACCAGTACCGTGCGGCGACGGGAAAAAAAAGGATCCGGCGTGCACGAGTGCCAGCGCACCCTTGAAGACTTCCCCGGCATCGATGGCCCACCGCGACAGTCGCCGCGCCACGTCAAATATCAGCTCCGCCGAAAGCAGCGCAGGGGTGTCGGCGTCAACGTCCCGCGAGTACTGCGCAAGCCTGCTGAGAGGGACAACCCACGAGCCGTCCGAGCGCTGGCGATTGGCATGAAAATGCACGTTCTCACCCTCAACCAAATGTCGGTTGTAAGGCCCGGCAAGACACGCGGCCGCTCGCTCCAGCAGAAAGTCCAACGCACCTGCCTTCACAAGCTCCTGAGCACAACTGCGGTCAATGTCCGCGAGTGTGGCCAGAAGGTTCATGGGACGTTGCGCCGTCTGCTCACGAACGTCGAGTGGGTATCGCTGCGCGAGTACCAAAGCCGCACGGATGGCCGTCGACACCCACGAGCGATCGAGAGAAATGGCCTCAACATCGGTCGGGTTCACATACTCAACATCGGTCGGGTTCACATATTGCAAGCGGTAGTCGTGCGCAATTGAGCGACGGTACTCGACCACAAGACGAGCGCAGATGTGCAGAATTCCGACCGCAGGCTCCAAAACCGTCGTGCTCTGCGGCCACGCATTCGCGGCGCGGACGGCCACACGCGCCAAATCCCCGAGAGGGAGAGCACTGCGCAGTTGCAGCACGACGTCCGCCTTCCCCGCGGAGTACGCGATTTCTGCCGCTCCCAACAGCAGAGCAAGCGCGGCACCCACGCAGTCGCGCGACGCCGTCTCCCTCTCGAGACAGGCACGCGCGGCTCCCAAGCAATCCGGCGTGCACTGACTGAAAAAGACGGGGTTATTGGATGCAATCATCCTCGTGAGCGATTTGAGGCCGTTGCGTACCACCGCTTCGTCTGTCGGAAACGACGCAATGGCGAAGAGAACAGCGCTTGCAAAATCGACGTCCCAAATGCGGTCGCCCTTTTCGCCAACCGACCACCGCCCACTGGCGAGTGCGCCACAGCCGTGCCGTTGCATGCGCACGTCGGCGGGCAAATCCTGCATAACACTGGCAACTGCAGCGAGCAGTCCGTACACGGAGGAATCGCGGAACACAGTTTCGTCGCGTACGCGCACGGTCACGCGCGGGACTCTTGCGAGCGGCGCAAGCGACAGCTTCGGCCCGTTCGATCCGTAGAAGCCCCCTATTTCTATGTCCACACTCGCGAGGTGCGCCGCCCACCATAGATCGAAGTGTTGCTTGGGGTCGAGAAGGAGTCGTACAGAGCTCATGTTCGCTGCGAGCGCGTCGAAGCCGCAGACGCTGGCCCAAGGTGTGCGGTCAACGTGGTCGGGCAATTTCCTGCAGCCGCCGCGGTTGACGGACAGTGACGCGAACGAGAGGCGCGCGAGGTCAATGGGAACGGACGAATCCGCCGAAAACGCAGAGTCCTCCAGAACGACGGGCGTCAAGCACCCCGCGGCAGGAGGGGAGGGCGGTCTGAACGCCCGCGGAGACGAATAGTCCACGGCATCTTCGTCGATCGCGTGCGCGATACACAAGCGCACGCACAAGAGTGTGAGCGAGGGAACGCGCGCGCCCTGCGGCAGCTCATGGATAGTCACGTGGTCCAGGTCCAGCGTATGCACCCGGCCCAGAAACAGCGCCGAAACGTCCGCAGGTCGCACTCGGTGCTGCAACGTAATCGTATGTACGCTGGCGAGCGAGCTCACGTCGCGAACGCCCTCGCACCCCTCCAGCACAACCGCGCGGACGTGTGCCAGTGCATCGACCGATCTCAATGCAGGGCAACAGCGAATTTCCGCCCGCTGAAGTTGTGCTATGCGCGGGATTGCCGTTATGCCGTCGCACTGCGACAGCGCGAGCCTCCGGAGCGACGCACTCTCCGCCAAACACGAGATGTCCACCACACCGCAACCAAGAAGCGCGAGTGTGTGGACGAAGACGAGCGGAGATACGTCCCGTAGCAGCGACGCGCCATTCACATCGACGCGGTGGAAATCGCTGACATACGACAGCTCGTACATGAAGTTCGCGGCCCCAACGGGAGTGCCCTTGCGGACACCGCACGTACGGCACACATCCCACACAGCGAAACCCTCCGTCGCCGATCCCGTCTCCGAGAGAGGTGCTACCTTCGCACCGCAGCAGTCCTCGACCACCACGTGCATGGGAAGCGCCACAAGGGGACCACCGAGAAGGGTCTTTCTCACAAGCGCACAGAAGGCGGCATCGACACTCATCTCGCGCACGACGCGCCGCCTGAGACAACGCGCGACGTCGTCAGGCCACAGGGCGACGGCTGCACGGCGCAGACCGCGTGTTGCGCAGGAGAGGGAGCGGTGGTCGGCGGAAGAGAGAAACGCGCCAATGTCGCCAAGGGCATCCAGGTGGATGTCGACAATAGATGCCATTTACTGGCCAGCGCTGAAACAGCGCGTCGTCCTCTGCACGCGCGTGTGTGTGAGCACGAGTTCGCTTTCGCCGGTTGCTTTGACACGTGACCACTCGGCCAAAACAAGCTTGTGGTGGTAACATGAAGATGACATCACATCGACGCACTGCAAAATTGGTCGTCACGCCACCTTGTGGTTTTTGAAAACCAAAATTCGCCAAACCAATTATCCGCTGCCAGTTGAGAGAGAAAGAAGAAGGAGACGAGACGAGTGCGCGCGGAGGCTGTGTATGGGATAGCGAGAAGCGAGGGGATCGAGAGAGGAGAAGCGATTTCCACGCCGAGAGAATGTCGAGCGCGGGCAGCTGCGGGCGCACCATTGAGAGCGTCGTCGCAGTCGCGCGGTGGTTCCCCGTCGTGCTCGTCTGCGCGCTGCTCGTGTACTCGTACTATGGGTTCTTTTGCACCGTCGTTGTGCGTGCCATGGCAGAACCAGGGGCAAAGGCAATCTGCGGCCTGCTCTATCACGTGGTGCGTGGTCGTTCGCGTGTGCAGTGTGTGGGTGGGGGATTGCTATTGAATTTTTTGTTTCCCCCTCTGCCGATCTCTTTGCAAGTAGCACCCACGCACTCCTCTGAACACTGTTTGCGCCGCACGCACATGCGAGCACGTGCATGATGGGGCATAGTGTGATGAGAGCTGCCCATTTTTTCTGTCGCCTCGATCTCCCTTATTTGTTTGGAGTGAATGGCGGCCTTCGACTTAGACTCACAATACCCCCGACGCCTGTTCTTCACTCGCTCAGCTTCTCGGTCTCGTGATCGTTTCGTACTACCGCGCCTGCCGCACGCCGCCCCTCCCCCCTCCCCGCGAGTTCCAAGTGCCTCTCCACCGCCTGCGCACAAACGAGCGCGGACTCCCTATCGCACCCACCGATCCCTCGGTTGCGCTTCCCACGTGCGAGACGTCGCTTCCGGACGGATCCCTGCGCTATTGCAACGAGTGCCAGTGCATCAAGCCCGACCGCACACACCACTGCAGCAGTTGCCAGCGGTGCGTGCTCAAGTACGACCACCACTGCCCGTGGATCAACAACTGCGCGTCGTGGACGAACTACAAGTACTTTGTGCTCTTTCTCTTTTATGGGTCGCTCTTCACGCTGCTGATGGTCGCTTCCACGGGGCCCGTCTTTCTGGACTACTGGAACGAGGTATGTATGCCCTCCAAGTGACGTATTAGCTTTCGGTGTGTGTGCCTCCCCCCCC
>CALSCQ010001273.1:17500-21538 GCA_943704525.1 Pigoraptor vietnamica | reverse complement strand
TCGCGGTTGTAGCCAGTGATTCACGCAACACGCCGACCCGTGCTTGAAACTCCGCATCGTCGCCTGTAGCAAGTGCATCCCATCGGCGCACGCTCGCAAGCTCCTCGTAGTGGCGTCGTCCCGACAACTCCCAGAATAGCTTCTGTGCGACAAAGGCATCGCTAGTAGCAGCAGCGTGCCCGCGAAGGGTCAATGGCGCATCGTTCTGAGGATCGCACGCAGCGCTCAGCTCTGCGAGCTCCGAAAGTTCGTCGAGGTCGTACTCAAGCCGACGTCGCTTTTCTGGCGGCCCCAGTTGTGCCTGCAAGCCGCAATGGAACTGTGTATGTTATTGACAAGGTATAGCAGCGGCCAGTCAGTCGGCACGGTTGCACCCCCAGAAAACAGTACCTGTGCTGCTTCCCGCTCAGTTGCCCGCTTCCTGGATGCCCTTTTCTGGGCCGCAGCGCGTGCACATCCAAGGACTCGCTGATGTACCGCACGTTTAACAGCTGCCCGATTCTGCAAGGTATTGCAGCAGTTGAGTCAGGCTGGCCGAACGCCACACAGCTTAGTGTTCCTTCATCATAATACACGCAGAGACCGACTGCCGCCAGCATCCGAACTCACCCACCTGAGATTGCATCATTGTTATTGCCGACAGTCGTGCCGGTCGAAAGTCGCGTGCATCAATTGTGTTTCTCGTGCCAAAGACCGCATGCCATCGCGCAAATAACAACTCGACTCAGAACTGAGTTGTCCGTTCTGCCTCCGAGTGCAATCACTCTGATTTTAGTCGCTGGCACGGACATACGTGGCCGGCTTACCAAAACTGACGCACACGCGACACCGTGGCCACCCGCAGTCTAGTACACAGCGCGCACTCAGCACGCGCGTCCGTCCAAACGCTCGTCGTCGGCACGCGCCGTGCACGCGCACTCGGAAAAAAATTCGCCGACGCCAAACTGGCGCCTCAAGTTTTGCATTTAGCAGTTTCACCAGACAAGCGTTCCTGAGCACACTTACGCCTCTTTTCGCAGTTTGCCAGTTTCGCGTGGAACTGGCACCACAGTCGCCAATTCTGGGCCGAAACTTCTGAGTTCAATTCTGTGCCGAAACTTCTGAGTTCAATCGACCAATTACAATCGTGTGCGGGGTCTCGGCAACTTGCCGCTGCTAACTATTTTTAGTAACCAACCCCTACCCTTTGCGGACCAAATCCTGACATTGATCGCTCGTTAAACCGGACACCCCATTTTATAGCCAGAGGTGGGGGTTATCTCCCGCATCGCAAAATCGCAAATTTTTAGTGAAGGGTGGAGGTTTAATTACTATGGACGGGGGAGTTTAGGAAGTGTTGGACCCCCCCCCTGTGGTCCCCCCCCACCGCTCTTCGAGCAGTGAGTGTGACCTTCACTGTGGCGTGGAATTTAGGGCTGTTGGACCCCCCCTCCCAACCCTCCCCACTCACGTGAGTCGGATAGTGAGCAATCGGGGAATAATTTCAGTATGAAAATTCAATAGAACTGTATTATTATTCTCGTTTCGCAAAGTGAGCGAAATTTCGATCTGGTCCGATGGCTGTGCGACGGACTGACACGTATTGAGCGGAACGCCCCCTCACTGTGCGGATTTATCAATGCCAATAATGCCCGTGACTGCCCCGACGTGTTAGTTATATAGCCCGAGGGCTCGACCGGAGCAATTATTCGCACTTCCGCTCAACCAACGAGCCCAATACATCCACCGGATGCCGGCAGAAAAAGTCACGGGGGCTAAGATCTTAGCCCCCGTGGAAAAAGTGCATCCATCGCCACTCGCATCGGCGACAAAAAACGGCGAAAAACGGACTTTTTCGAAAGTTCAGCGGAACGGAGCGCGTGAACCGATTTCGCCGCGGCAATTGAAAGTGAGATGCGCTCCGACTCGGTTCGACACGGCTAATCACACGGACTGCTCGCTGCCGAGTGCAGCCGCCGTGCTGAGCCGTGAGGCTGCCGGCAGACTTGACTTCGGCTTCGCCTGAGTCCCGCCGAATGAGTACTGAGAAATGGACGAGCGACTGACCCGCAGTATGACTGCCGGCAGAGACGTCGAGGCGTTTGTGATGGCCGGGGACGCTGGCCGGACGTCGGCGATGCCAGCGGCACGAGAAACGGAATCGCCCGTGATCCCACGCAGTCAAAAGCCGTCCGCATGCCATGTTGCATGTCTCAACTGCAGGGTAAGTGCCGGGGATCCCACACTTCCCACACATACACACATGACACACTTATGCACCAAACTTGTAGCTGACCGCACGGCAGGCTGGCCCGCCGGTTACACGGAAGCTCGGGGCGACTGCAGCCGGCTCCAAAGCCACATACCGACTAACTGAATGATGATGATTTCTTCTTGTCTTGACAGGGTGCGCACCGCAAGTGCGACGGTTTGCTGCCGTGCGCTCCGTGCCAGCAGTTCGGCCTGTGCGGGACGTGCTCTTACGTACCGCCTGGTCGAAAAGGTCGCAAGCCCAACGGCGCGCGGCGAAAGGCAAAGCCCAAGAAGGGCCGGCGACGACAACGACGGCAGGCCGCGGCGGCAGCCGAACGAGCGCGAAAGTCTGCAAACTTGTCGGGTGCGACGCCGCCAGCCAACGATGATGCGCGCGAGAAACCGCTCACGACATTCAGCGACAGGCCACTTCCAACAGGCCCCTCCCTGTTGTGGCCGGGGCCGGCGGACTCGCTGGAAGAGATCGTGCCCGCTCTCGACGACGAGCTCACTGAATTCGTTTCTCACACAAGCCGACGGTCCAGCGACACAAACTTGGCCGACGAAATACCGCCATCCACTGACGGGGACTCGCCGCCGCTGCCGTTTTCGAGAACGTCTGCACTGTCCAGTCCTCCGGCGCAGCTCGCGCCGCAATATTCCGACTTCGCTGCGCCGTACGTCACGGCGGCCGGCGACTGCGGCGTCGGGCAGCCGGCCTTGCAGTCGTTTCCCGGGTTTGTCCCTCACTGGCACGTCGTCCGGAACTGTAGCGATGAGAGACACAGCGCGTGGTTGGCTGCCATGGAAACAGAGTGGGCTTGTCACGCTCCCCCGCTGACTCCGCCCCCGAGCCGACGAATGTCTGCCTCCCTCGACGGCAAGGCACAGTCGCAGCTATGGGTGTCGCATGCGACGTCCTCGTCGTCCATGGCGATCTTCGGCTACGACTCCTTCGTCGATGGTCGCGACACGACTGTCGTTAATTCGACCTTGCGTGTCCGCGAGCGGCCGAACGGCAGCGGGTTTTCTGCGCGTGACGAAGTCACAGCCCTCCTCGACACGTGCGGAGTGCGCTTGCGATGACGCCCGAGTATGCAGGAGAGTTCGTTCCATCTCGATTCGTGCGCATCGTTGGGCCCGTGCCTGTCAACGAAGTCAACATGAAAGCGCGGCCTGACACGCCGGCGTGACTGGTCTTATCGCCGGCGGGCCGTCAGCCTACTGGCGGACACTGCTTCAGGCGACTCTAACGCCTCACGAGTGACTGCACTGTGTTCATAGTAACAAAGACTAACATCGATCAGACGACATTCTGCGCCAGGCAACGACAATGCTCCCTGCCATTTTATGATGGAGAATTATACACGATCATAGAGAATATGTTACATACACACACCCACACATTATGATAGGAGAATTATACAAAAAAGAGAATATGTTACACATAGTCACACTGATAGAGAATTACACACGCCATCATCGACGGACACTGAAGAGGCACTGGCGAGTGCGCATTATATTGTATGGTGCGGCTGCCAGTGCGTCAATGCTCTAAGGTGCTGGTCGGTCAAAGATTACACGCACAAGTCGACACCGTTGGAGGAATTCCCCATCTATTCAACCCTGACGCTTAAATGACGAATGGAAGACATTACCCGGCGCACACGACATGAAGCAATGCGCGTGGTGCTAGACGCCCTCACACCCACATATACAGTGGCACAGCGCAGCCGTGCATGTTCACACACACACACACATACACACACACACACACACATACACACACACACGCACACACACACA
>CALSCQ010001273.1:0-12500 GCA_943704525.1 Pigoraptor vietnamica | reverse complement strand
GAGCGAGGGTATGCGAGTGCGTGCTGTACGCGTGCGTATATGTGTGCGAGACGTATGCGAGTGCGAGTGCGTACGTTTGTGCGTGCATGCATTTGCGCGGGGGTGCGAGGGCGTGCTGTACGCGTGCGTATATGTGCACGATGAAGTATGCAAGTGCGAGTGCGTGCGTTTGTGCGTGCATGCATGTGCGCGGGGGTATGAGTGTGTGCGTTATGTTTTATGCACGTGTGCGTGGCGGTAACCCTGCGCATTGCAAACTTCCCTTTTTCCGCGCAGGTGTCGCACCACCCGCCTGTCTCTGCATGGTATGCCTCCAATCGGCAGGAGGGCTACTGCATCAACGGCGTCCTCCTCACGCGCTCAAAGTTTTACGGTGAGTACCTTGCAACTGCATTGAGCGTCTATGCCAATACGTACGGCGAATTTGATATTGCGCTGCGGCGAATTGTGGTACCGAGTCCTGTACGTGCAAGTCAGACGTGTTCCCGTTGTCGTGCCACGCACATAAAGACTGCGTCCGTTGTTGTTTGTTATTGTCCTGTCTGCGTTGTGAGCCCGTTGTCGTCGTGCACGCACATAAAAAGCTGCGTCCGTTGTTGTTTGTTACTATCTTGTTGTGTGTGTTCGCATGTATGTGAACGGCGTGTGCTTCTCTCTCAGGGACTTCTGCGGCGAGCATTCTGGAGGGCCAAGCGATGCTCTCGCTCAACAACTTCAACGAGGAGTACGTCCTCACGTTCCCAACGGCGCAGATCAAGGGGTGGGTCTGGTCGCGTGCACGAACTTCTATAGAAGCATGCGGCCGTATTTGTTTTGCTTCGTTTGCACACGCACATACATTACAAGCGCTGACATACACACGTGCATGCGCACTCTGAAGAAAGCAGCGGCTCACGTGCGTTGAACTTCGCAGCATCTTTATCGGCCCTCTTGTGATGGAAATGGCCGGTCGCATCTCGATCACGTGCCAGAAGACCAACCTCAGCGCCGAAGTCGAATTCAAGACAAAGGTTGGCGTCATTTGCTGCGTCTGCGCACGTACGCTCCTGTTGTGCGCGTGCGTGCGTGCGTGCGTGTGTCCGGTTTCGCGCATGTTCGCCTCTGTAGCAAGGCTCGTATCTTGCTCACCCGCATGCACTTTCGCCGTCCGTCGCGAGCAGCCGCTGATTGGCGGCGAGTACAACACGGTGCGCGGGCGCATTCTCTCTGGGAAGGAGGCCGTGTTCAACATCCAGGGCGCATGGGACGGCGTCATTGATCTCGTCTCGGTCCAGTCGAAGGTGCGCCCGTGTTCGCATCTTGGTTTTGTGTGTGTTGTGTGTGTGTGTGTGTGTGTGTGTGTTGGTACTTTTGTTTTGCGGTCTTCTTGCTGTGCGGGAGAGAACGCCCGAACTCCTGCACGCTGTCGCATCCTTCAGTTCGCGAACCTGTTTATGTCCATGTATCTTCCACTCGATTTGTCGCACATGTGTGTGAGGTCGCTCGGCTAATCGGACGCCGTAATGTTCGCAGGAGTCCGAGACGCTGTGGTCCGTGACGAACGACACGAAGAAGCGGCGACTGGAGAAGATGACGGTGCCCGTGGAGCTGCAGGAGGCGAAGGAGTCGGAAAGGTGCGTCGCGCGGAATGTGCCAACGTGACCGCTCGTAATGGCGAGCGTCGTTGCGTCTGCGCTTCTTAGTAGTCGATCTTCACTTGAGCGAATTCGACACGTGTTGAGTCAGACACCTTACACTCCCTCTCACACCCTTGCGTGCGGCCGTCACGTGACCGCAGGCTGTGGATTAAGGTGACGGAGGCGATCGACAGAGGGGACCAGGTCGCAGCCACGAATGAGAAGGCCGTGCTCGAGGAGGCGCAGCGCGAGGTGAGACTCACTTGTTGCACTGTGCTGTGCCTATGTCCTTTGGAGCGGGTGTGTGTTTGTGTTTACGTTTGTGTGCGTGTGCGTGCGTACATGTTTGTGCGTGAGTGCGTTGTGTGTAGGTTTATGCTGACTGTGGACTCTGCGCAGCTCCACCGCGAGCTCAAGGCGAAGGACAGGAAGTGGGAGCCGCGGCTGTTTGAGGCTGGCGTGGCGGGGCAGTGGATTTACAAGTACGCAAAGTGAGTGCGACGGTGACGTCAAAACGTGCGGATGTACGCGTTCCCTCTGCCGAAGTGACGCACGCGACCCGACTTGTTCTGTCCTCGCTTCCCTTCGTTTGCTGTTGGCGTCGTCGTTCAATTTTGTGTCATTTTTGTTTAGAGGTGATCGCGTAGTAGCGCACAGAACCAACGCGCCATTCGCCGTTTGCCCCGCGCAGCACTTCGGCGTGGAATCCCGAAGTCGACATTGAGGAACTGGAGATCGACGGCATTATCGCGGCGAAGCAGAAGGTGTCTGCGCCATCGGCTGCGTCGACGTCGGGCTCGCAGGGACAGCCGCCGAAGCACGCCCCGGTCGCCGCCACGCAGGACAGCGTCCGGATAAAGCGCGCGGGATCGCACTCGAACATTGGCCCGCAGGTGCGTTACGCCCGAAAGCATCCGTATGAGTTCGTATGTATGTGCTCGCATCCCTCCTTGACATAGTATCCGCCTGTCTTTCTTATGTTGTCTCTCCTAAACCCGCCGCGATTTTGTATCTGTGTGTCTTGTTTATGTTGTCTCTAAATGCCTTTGTCGAACGCAGGGCTCTCCCGCACCGGGGAAGCTCCTCGCGGCGGGTAAAGTGCGGTCGGACTCTTCCGCGCGGCTGGAAGTGAACGCGCGCTCCGCAGGCAACTCCCCGTCGATGGGTGCCGGCACCGACGGGGACGTCGCGCGGGCCATTCACGAGCTACGACGCACCGTGCAGGACCTGGGGGCGTGGCAGAGGGACACGAACAAGTGGATTGAGGGCTCGCTGCGGGCCGTCGCGAGGGAGTCGAACGCGCAGCTGGCCGCGCGGCGCAGCACCAAGGACCTGGCCGTCAACATGTTCCTGCTGCTCGTGCTCGTGTTACTGCAGGCTTACATTCAGCTGCGAGCGTACGGTTATGTAACGGACGACGGTCTTGCGGCTGTTGTGGACACCGTGCTGCAGCGATTCGGCCTTGTAGGACGGGCTGCGTCGTCGCCGTCGGCCGCAGGAAGGCGAGGGTGAAGGGGGGAAGGCGCCGTGCATGTGTTGGCGCGGCTATAGTGTGGCGAGTGCGTTTCGCTGCGGTGCAATATAAGTTTTCGCGTCACTTTTTTCCCCCTCTTTTTCCTCCCCTCGGTTACTATTCACAACAGAGTCGAGAAGGAATGTGTGCACACAACGCTTTGATCGGAATTTGTGCCGTCGATCCAATCGACAGACAAAGAAATGCGCGCGCGCAACGCATACGCAATCGCTTCTTCCCTAATGCTTGCAAATTCGCAGCTGAGGAGATCGAGCCACTCGTCAAAAGACGCACGCACACTGTTCTCACGCGTTCGATTCTCCCGTGTCAGGCACCGCCACGTGCACGTCGTCCTCGCGTGCCTCTGCAATAGCAGGCGCACTGACTTCGACGCTCATCACAGTCGCGTCGCTCTGCGTGCGCTGGCTCTCAGACACGCTGGCGCCGTGGTTTGGGAAGCTCACGAGGCCCTCAACGCGGTTCATGGCGTCCACGAGTTGGCCGATCGTTGCGTAGCCGTTGAGAGGGTCGGCCGCTGGGGGAGCCGCGGGCGCATCTGACGAGTGGCGGCGAAAAAAGACTATGTGTCAGAACAAAAACAGCGAAATGCGCGATAGTGGTAAAAGGGTTGCGTGAGCGCGCCTGCGTGCGTGTGTGTGTGTGTGCAGACGCAACACAGTGTCCAGAGACCCACCGCCGGTGAGGTCTATCTCGTCGACGGGCGTCGCGGGCGTGCGAATTTCGTCGTACAGCGGCTCCTGCGATGCATAACCGGGACCGCCGGGGTTGTTTGCGCACGCCGGTGCCTCCACCTGCGCGTATATGTTTGTGGACATGGGGGTCGATGCCTGCGGCGAGGCACGTGACACGCGCGAGAACTTGATGATGAGGAAGGTCGTGAGGGTGAGCAGCGCCACGGCGCCAAAGACGCCGCCGAGGATGGCCCCGATGTTCACTGCGAATGGGACGCGGGGGGAAGGGTGAGGGTTAGAGATTCAAGGACGTTCGAGTGGGCTGTGGGGTTCGTGCGATGCGCTTTTCTTCACATAGCGTTGCGAGTGTGAAGGTAAGTGAGCGTGGCGCTGAAGGGGAAGGGCGAGTGGACAACTCACCGGAAGAGCCGCTCCGCTGTCCAGACACGTTGCGCGTGGCTGGGTTGGATACGCCGACGGCGCACGTCGATGTGCCGGGTGTGCAGACGACCGTCCTGCAGTCCATTGTAGGACACTCTGCGATGGCGATTGTCAGCAGAAGAAAAGGACCAAGGAACATGCACGCACGCGTGGTTGGCCGCGAAGAAAGGAGAGACGTAATGCATGCAAGAGAGACACGGGAGGGTGGATGCACGGGGAGAATATTATGGTGAGTGCGAACACCAGAGAGCCACAGCTTCACGCAATCCGCACCGAAGCTGCAGTCGTAGCCCGTGAAGCCCGCGCTGCACGTGCACGAGTACGTCGTCCTGGATTCCGACACGCACGTGCCTCCGTTTGCGCAGGGGCTGTGGCCGATGGTCGCCGTTGCCTCGAGGCACGTGTCGTACACTGGAAGAGATAGGGAGAAAGGAGTGTGTACGTGAGTATGGGAAATGACTATGAAGTACTATGAGGCGTCGAGAGGGAATACATTCGTATTGTCGCATGTCCCACGTATGCGTGCGGTGGTGTGCGAGTGACTGTTGAAATGTGACCACATACGGGCTAGGTGTCGCGCGACATCCAAAACAGCGTCCCAAACCAACCGTCACAGCGAGCGCCGGCGTAGAAGTTGGCGCACGAGCACTTTCCGGTCGCGTGGATGCACCTGCCGCCGTTCTTGCAATAGGGCGGGTCGCGGACGGACGCGTCAACGGCCACGCACTGATCCAAAACTGCGGCGCGCAGCGGGGATGTGGTGTCAGCCGGTCGTGCTTACACGGTTGCAGCAGGCATTCAGAGCAGAGGCGGGCGTTTCAAATTGAAGAAGCGACAGTGAGAGGAAGAGGATGGGAATGTAATGTCGTGGGCAGCAATGTGCTGGTGGGCCCACCTTCGCACTTGGGTCCCGAGTAGTCTTGGGGACACGCGCAGGCGCCCGTAAGGGGATTGCACGAGCCGCGCACACATCCGCAATCCACCGCAACCCCATTCACGCACACGGAGCCTGCCGACATCACACGCGAGTCAGCTTATGGCATCGCGAAAGTGGGCTTATGGCTTCGAACGCGACGAGATGAGTGCAAAAAACATAGAGTCTGAGACCCAACGGTGTGCCGAACTAACACACGTGACGTACGCACCGGCGGGACACGGCGACGCAATCCCTCCGATGCACTGCATGCCCGTTGGGCAGTTTGACTCGATGCCGTCCTGGCACTTTTTGCCGACGCCGCAGTCATACGCGCGACCCGAGTCGCAGCGCATTCCCACGGGGCACTTCTGCGCCACCGTGGACCCCGCCGGGCAGTATTGCTGCCGCTCGCAGGGGATGCGGTCGGGATTCGCGTTGTTGCCGGGGCAGTAGAACGTCTCGGGACAGCCTGCCGAGTAGTGCGTGCCAGAGTGTTGTTGTGGTGGTCGTGGCGGTGTTGGTTGTAGTAATGTGTGTGCGTGTGAATGAGTGTGTGTGAGTGTTTGTGTGCGTACGCGTGCGTGAGCGCGTATGTAATGAGTCGAATGTACTCGTCAGCGCACGGACGTCCGCGACACAAAATACCCTCTCAATCGACACGAAGCACAGCACACACACAATTGCCGCGCGGAGACACTCACGGACGCATGTCTGCCCGAAGAGCCCGTGCGCGAGATCGAAGTAATAGCCGGCGTAACAGTTACACCGGTAGCTGTCGAGGGTGTTGCACGTCCCAAACTGGCTGCAGCATCCCACACACTTGTCCGGGCTGCGCGACGTTGTGGTGAGCGCGAAGAAAAGCGCGATGCGCGTGAGTATTAGAGAACAGCGACTGCACGATTGCATGCAGCTACGCGCGATCGCACCTCCCGCCCCGGCAGAATTCGCTCCCGCAGTCGCCCGTGGGGCAATTGCAGCAGAAAGCAACGCCTTCACACACAAGGAGAGCGAGAAGAGAGGCGCACACGCACACCGCGGCGAGTCGGGCGCCCATTTGCGCGTGGTTAAGACCTGCTCTCTGTTATCCCATCCAACGAAGTGCCCACAGTGGCTCACACAGTACACCCATGCAGCGAAGTACGCGCAGGCGCGAGTTGACACGACGACGTTTTGTGTTCGTGTGGCACGCTGCTTGGTCTGAAACGAGCCACTCGCCATGTCCGGACAAACACAAATTAACCGAACTCTCGCTAATTTGGAAGTGGGTAATGACGTACATGTGACGGCCAAATCGATCGCTTGCGTCACGGTCAGTGGGCAGGCTGTGTGTGACCGCAAGCAGGTGCAAGTTATCGGCGCATTATTTTTTTTGGTTTTGTTCTCTTTATGTGAGAAGAGGGGTTCTCGTGTCGTGTTACTGCCAACGCGGCCGTGTCTTTGTCTGCGTGTGGCCTCGAGAGCGCCTTGGGCGCACATTACCACTGCTCCGCAACACACATTTTTTGAATTCTTATCGAAGTGGCTGTCCCTTCGAATGGGCTCGTGCGGCGCCATGGACCTCATGAAGTCCGTCTTCAGCTGCTTTGGGTCGAGCAATGCGCCCGACGGTGCCAATGGGTTTGTCGGACGCACCCTGGACGTGGCAGGTGTGTGCTATGGACGAGTCGTGGTGTAAGGGCTCTGCTTGTAACACGACTGTCTTTGGGGTTGCTGCGCATATATTTGCGGCTTCGTGTGTGTGTGTGTGCCATTGTTGTGATTGTTGCATCTTCGTTTCGTGACGTGTGTTGTGCGTCCGCAGGGCACCGCGTGAAAGTGCGGCGGGTCATCGCGGAGGGCGGCTTTTCCTTTGTCTTTCTCGTGCAAGACGCGGAGAGCGGCGACAAATTTGCACTCAAGCGACTCCTCGCTATTGACGAGCAGCGATATCGCGCGTTCAAGACGGAGGTCGACGTTTTCGTATCCGCAACGACAGGCGTGTTCTTGACTTTTATGTACCCTTCGCGGCGAACTGTGCCATATATGGTTGCTCCCTTGACCTGTACTTTCCCCATAGCGCCGTCTCGGGCACCACGACAACATTGTGGGCTTTATTGGCGCGGACGACGTGCGCAGCGAGAACGACGAGGGCGTTTCCGAAGTCCGCATACTCATGGAATACTGTCCGGGTGTGTTACCCTCCGTAGCCCTTGTCACCTCCTTTTTTCTATTGTATGTTGCTAGTACGGTTTCACTCTCTCGCTTCATTCGCACTGCATGCACTGTGGATATTATTGTATGTTGCTAGTACTGTTTCACTCTCTCGCTTGACATTCGCACTGCATGCGCTGTGGATATTATTGTATGTTGCTAGTACGGTTTCACTCTCTCGCTTCATTCGCACTGCATGCGCTGTGGATATTATTGTATGTTGCTAGTACTGTTTCACTCTCTCGCTTCATTCGCACTGCATGCGCTGTGGATATTATTGTATGTTGCTAGTACTGTTTCACTCTCTCGCTTCATTCGCACTGCATGCGCTGTGGATATTATCAAATCTGTTGACGCGTCTTCCGTGTGTGTGTGTGTGTTAATGGTCCGTGCGTCACTATCCCATGTGACATCATCTGTCCCTCTTCAACCTCTAGGTGGCCACGTCGGCGAGACGCTCTACGGCACTAGTCCTTCGAAGTGGACGATCTTGCGGCACTTCACTTCGGCGACGCGCGCGGTGGCGCACATGCACGCGCAGCAGCCGCCCATTATCCACAGGGACGTCAAGGCAGAGAACCTCCTCCTCAGCGCACGGGGCGTCGGAAAGCTGTGCGATTTTGGCAGCTCAACCACCGTTGTGATGCGACCGGAGACGCTGAAGGAGATCACCGCCGCGGAAGAGGCGCGTGCGCTCGTTTGTGTTTGCCTGCTATGTTGTTGGGAAGAAATGGAGTGAATTGATAGCGAGGAGAGTAGGCGTGTGTTCACGTTGAGGACGGCTGTGTGTGCGTGCGTGTGGATGGACGGGATAGACTGGCTGTGTGTGATGCGTGTGAGAAGGGACGAGTAATTCAGTCGACGCCGTCAGTCGATGCCGGGAGGCACGGCTAATGCCCGTTACGCTTCGCAGGAGATTCAGCTGAACACGACGCTGCAGTACCGGGCGCCCGAAATGGTCGACCTCTACTCGAAGAAGGAAATTGGCACAAAAGTGGACATCTGGGTGCGTTTTGTTGCTATGTTTCGGAAGCGACAGGGCGAATTTGGCATCGTGCGCGTGCCTGTGCAATCTCGAAAAGGTCTCCAGGGGCTCTTATTGACCGAATCGGTCTCTCTGCGCCGTCTGCATTCCATAACAGGCGCTTGGGATTCTCTTGTACCGGCTGTGCTTTGAGAAGACGCCGTTTGACGACGGATCCAAACTGGCCATCATGAACGCCAAGGTCAACATTCCGCCGAACAAGTTCACTGAATTCCACCCGCTCATGCGTGGGTGGCCCTGTTGGAGTGCCGGCATGCATGGATGTTGTCGTCGACGACAGTCACTCTCTGTCCCCTCTTCTCTCACTCTTTGCTCACTCTCTCTCTGTGACTGCGCTGAGGCATTTCAAGGCAAGGCATTTCTATATAACGGCATAGCGCGCACACATTCTCCTTGCGAGTGTCGTTGACACTCTTCCCTCAACCCCTCTTCCTCCGTCCGCAGGAACTCTGCTGAACGCCGACCCGGACAAGCGACCGACCGCAGCCGAATTGCTCACTACGCTCGAACAAATGGCGGGAGAATTTGGTCCCGAAATGTAGACAAGACGCACTCTCTCGTCTGGCATTCTCCGTGTGGTCGTCCGTGTGCTCTATTGCGTGCGGATGTCATGGCCGTCTCACGCTTGAAAACGTATTCTCCATGTATGCGCCGTCGCGCGTGCGCGTGCTTGTCTGCGCCCAAACTTCGTATTGCGTCTAAAAAAACCCTATGGAGTCTTTACTATCGCCGGAGGGCCTTCAGTTGTCCTAATACGACTGCGCCTCGAGCAGCAATTCCGGCACCAGCGGCACACACGCTTCCCGAACCACAATTCGCACAAAAAATGGGTTCGCATAGGCGCAATTGGGCCCGCGAAATCAATGTCATGGGAACAGTTTCTTTGGAGAACGGTCCACCGCGTGAATAACCGTCGAAACGACCTCCATCCCGTGCGCAGTTGAGGAGAGCGAAGTGCCAATCGCGACGCTGTGCAGTGCGACGACATTCAACAGCCGCACTTCGTCGTCAACGGAAACGAGCAGAGTGCGACCGTCCGGCGACGCACACACGGAGACGGGAGGCTTGGCATACATAGATCGCTTGCAGTTTTTCGCGACGACGGTGGTGCACTGCGTCCCGCACACGCACTTGTTTGTCGCCCGTCGCGATCGCCATCCCAGAAAGACAAAACTCGATCGAACTGAAATCGCGTGCCTTTGGCGGATGGAGTGTATAAAGTAGCTTTCCCGCACGCACGTCCCAAACGCTCGCCATGTTGCCGTCGTCGCACGTGGCCAGCCGTACGCCGTTGGGAGAGAACGCTGCCTTGAACACTATGTGGTAGTCGGCGAGCAATCGGGGACTATTAAATAGGAGGCGCGTGTGCGATCATTCGTTCTCTATCTGTCGCAAAGTACAAAACTCATGCAAGGAGTCTCATACAAAAAAACGAAAAGTCAAATCTCGCCGACATTATTGGGACGCGATTGACGAACTATAAATCGACACAACGCAATCGACCGAATGCGACTGCAAACGAAAAAATCAAACCGACGCCACTGGCGCTGCGGAGGCGCGAATATTGCAATGGGCAAGCGATGCACGCCACGTCCGACTATGAAGCGTGGCGGTCGAGCGGTATCGTCATGAGATTTGGAAAGAGGTTCTTCTCCGTCCACCTGAAGCCTGGCTTCCTTCGCGCAGACGACACCGCATTCGCCGTTCCCGGTCCAGGACCCGACACAGCCGGCGAGGGTCCGTTCGCGCTTGCGCCCCCGGCAATCGGCGGAATGACAGGCACGCCCAGCTGCCCCGGCACCACAGTGGCCACCGATCCGTTTGCGAGACCTTTGCCCCCACGTGACTGGGGCGGCTGGAGGATTTGCGGCGGCGGCGGCGGCGGCGCGCCCATTCCAATAAGCAGGGACGAAGTGATCGGGGGGAGAACAGGCACGGCAATGTCTTCGAGGTCGCTGCAGCGGAGCGAGTGATAGACAATCGGAGGGCCGTCCGACTTGACGCCGCCGAAGGTCGCCCCGATGGGAATGGGCGCGGACGTGTCGCCCGGCTGCCGAAACTGCGTGGCAAAGTGGGTCCCCATGAGGGGCTTCCGCACGCGCTCGTCGCAGTACTTGCGCTCGTACGACGTGCGCTTGTTGTGTAACACGGCATCAAAGTCGCGCGACTCGGTGTCGTCCGTGATGTCCGGAGGCGGCGGATCGTCCTGGTCACGTGTCAGCGGCGTCATCGCAGGGTCGATTCCATACCCAATGTTCAGCGACAGCCCCACGGGTCGCCCGCCAATACTCGCCGCGGAGACAGAAGTGGCCGCGGGCGCAGTCCCCTCGCCGGCCGCCTGCGCATTCTGGGACGGTGCGTGCGCGTGTTGGGCGTGCGCGAGAAGACTCGCTGCAGCAAGCACGGCGCGCATGTCCCTCCGCTTCGACGACTGCGTGCGCGGAGTCACAGGGCGCTGCAGGGCGTTCGCCGCCGCCGCGACACCCGTCAATGCCGCTGGTGCGCCAGGCTCTGCGGCGGATATCTCGATGGAGGGACCCGCGTTGGCCTTCGTACCGGCCGATTGCTGGAGAGCGTCGGCTGTCGAGGGCTTTGGAGGGACAGCTGCTTCCGCACCCCCGGTGACAGAGTCGCGCTCGTTCGACGCAGAGTTCACGCGGCTGTTGTCCCCGGACTGTGCGCCGTGCTTCGCCTGCGTGTCTGCGCTTGCCTCGCGCTCAAGGTCCGCGGGGAGCGTGTCGCGGTACGTCGAGGGAATACCGAGCCGCCACTGGTTCGCCTGCCCGAACGTGCCGATGAACTGGCCCGTCACAGTCCACAGCCGCACGCAGCGGTCGATGGAAGCCGTGATCACCACGCCTGCAAAACGGGCGACCGTCAGCTGAAATGTGGGCGGAGAGTGTGTGCGCACGCGCGAGAACGTAGACGGTAAAATGGGCCGAGGAGGGACACACGGCACATGACACCCACCGTACGCGGGGGCGAGATCAATGCTGCTGATGGACATGGTGTGGCAGCGGAAGGACCGCAGGAGGGGCGGCGCGTCGGCGCACTCGTCCGTCGACACGGCGTAGTTCGCAATGTTCCAACACGACACGTAGCCCTTCGTGTCGCCGGTCCACAGGTGCTTGTTTTCGCCGTCCGACGCAAGCGCCACCACAGAGTCGCCCTTCACGCGGCTCGCACAGAAGATGCCCGCCGTCACGCCCTGCATGACATTCCAAAAGTACACGAGCCCTCCGGCACCCGACGCGACGAGCGTCCCGCCGACCGTCCGCAGCTGCGCCGATCGCATGCGGTGACGGAGGAAGAGCAGCTTCTCGATGGCCCTGTCGTGCGGCGGGCGCTCGTGCATTTTCGGGGCGACGAGCTTGCTGAGCATGTGCCCGCTCACCGTGTTCCACAGCGATATGGCGCCGTCGTAGCTGCCGGTTGCGACAAAGTGCGGGGGAGCAACGCCCATGCAGAGAATGTCCTCCGTGTGGCCGCCGCCCTCCCAAATCGACGCGGGCTTCAGCTGGAAGGAATCGGCGCAGTCCTCAAACACGACGACCTGCGCAGTATGTGTGTGTGTGTGTGTGTGTGTGTGTGTGTGTGTGTGTGTGTGCACGTGTGAGCGTGTGCTAGCATAAACACGCTTCCATAGTATACTCGTGTGCCACAATTCGAATACGCCTTCGATAGCGGCAAACAGAGAGGTCCCACGCACCCTCTTGTCCCATCCGACCGTGATGATCTGCCGCCCCTTCTCAATGTGCACAATGTCAGAGACCTCCGATTCGCTGCCGCGTAAGAGCTCACGCAGGCACTGCCCGTTGTTGAAGTTCCATATCTGCAGAGCAAAGGGTGTGTGTGTTGGACACTGTGAGTGGGTTGCAATGCCGTGGACGCTCCTGATCGCGTGATCACACACACACACACACACACACACACACACACACACACACACACACACACACACACACACACACACACACACACACACACACGCGCGCACACACACACACACACACACACACACACACACACACACACACACACACACACACACACACACACACACACACACACACACACACACACACAC
>CALSCQ010001268.1:0-36752 GCA_943704525.1 Pigoraptor vietnamica | reverse complement strand
AGGGGGAGGTAAGGGGCATGCGACGGACGGGGGGGAGGGGGAGGTAAGGGGCATGCGACGGATCTGCCCGAGTCATAGTGGGGCTGTCCACCGACTCCACGCGGTATGAGTCAGTGAGCAGAGCCAACAGTCCAGCGAGAGCGTCAAAAGTACATATGTGGGGGCGCATGTGTGGCGCGAGAGGCGCGTAGGCAAACAACAGAAGGCACAGCAAACGCACCCCGGGGGCGTCGAACACAAAGTCGCCGGCGCGCGGTTTGGCCTCCAGGGCGTCGGCGTCGCGCACGGCCTGGTCCGCGGCGAGGCGCATGCCGAGGGCCGACTCGTCCTCCGTGTTGACGCGCTTCTGCGTGTTCGTTCCGCGCTGTCCGGACGCGAAGAACTCGCAGTTCTCAATGTCCACAAACTCGGCGCCGGGCGCGAGCTTCACGATCGACGTTCCCGAGCCAAACATGGTGCAGTTACGGATGGACGAGCGAAGCGTCGGCAGCCCGGCGGCCTCGCGGATGCGGTTGTAGCGGGGGTCGTTCGTGCCGCCGCCCGCCGTGTTGAACATGACGGCGTAGAAAAAGCCGCCGGAAATTTCGAGGTTCTCCAGGTGCATGTCGGCCGCATCGCCGCCAAAGTAAATGCAGTTGAGCGTCCGCGAGTCGCCCACGGAGGCGATAATGCGCACGCGCGCTCCGGGCTCGCCGCGGATTGTGATGTGCGGCTTGTACAGCCTGAGGCCGCCGACGGGGACGACGTACGATCCCTCCGCAAGCACGAGCGTGTCGCCGGCCTCGAGCGGGACGTTGTCGAGGTCGGCGCGGGGCTGCTCTCGAGTGCCGGGGGCGTCACGCGTGCCGTTCTTGGCGAGGTACCACGTGCGCCCGGTGCCGACGAGGCTGACGAGGGGGCCGAGCGGGTCGTCGGGAGGCGTCCACTCGACGGGGTTGTCGTATCCGGGGCGATGCGCGAGCTGGAAATGGGAAGGAGGCGTGAGAACGCGTTCCCACACACGCACGAACACGCACACGCGCACGCACGCGCACACACAAATACGCGCACGCACTTGGGCATTCGAATGCATACACGGCAAGCCACGTCACACACACACACACACACACACACACACACACACACACACAGAACACACACACACACACACACACACACACACACACACAGAACACACACAAACACACACACACACACACAGAACACACACAAACACACACACACACACACACAACCACATACACACACACACACACACACACACACACACACACACACACACCAGCAGCGGAGGAAATCCCTTGGGCGAGAGCGACCCGTCCGAGAGCCGCGCGCCAATGTCCAGCGCGCCCTGCCGCGGCTTGTTGTCGTAGTCGTACCCAATGTCGGACGCCGCCGCCGCGCCCGTCGCGGGCGAGCACGCGATGGGACGGAAGAGGTCATCGAGAAGAGGGTCCGCCTCGACCCCGACAGGCGATCCAATGTGCGCCGCAAAACCGGTCAAGTTCCCGACGAACGTCGACCCCGTGCGCTCGTCCTCGAACATCGCGCCGTGGCCCCACCGGAACAGCGGACCCGCGCGTTCCGAGCCCGCGCTCCACACGTTGTTGTACACGACGAGCGGACCCGAGAGTCCTCCCACGCCCGCAAACTCGCGAATCTGCAGCATGGGTGCCTTGTAGCCGTTGTCGCTCTTCACGACAATGTTGTTCGCGATGACCACGGGGCCCTCGCAGCCCGTCACGGGGACGTTCTTCTCGTCGATCCAGTGCTCGACGGCGTTGAGCAGGATGGGCGACTGCACGTTCTCCGCCGTCGACCACAGCGTGTTGTGCTCCACGCGGGGGCGCTGCGCGGCGTAGAGACCGATGCCAGCGCCGCCTAAATGGGTGGGGCAGAAAGAGAATTTTTCTTGAGAAGACAAACATCGTCGCGGCGCGCGTGTGTATTTGTGTGTGCGCGCGCGTGTGTGTGCGTGCGTGTGTGCGCGCGCGAACGAGCAGAGCAAAACAAGGAACGGTCGAGTAACGGGATGGAACAAAGCCGAGCGCGGGTGACGATGATCAATCAGGACGCACCCGTGTTGGTGATGACGTTGCTTGCGGCCGTGCAATTGATGCTCTCAAAGTACTGCGGGTTGACGCCAGGGTCCATGTTGTCCGCCTGCACTCACATTGTGTGAGGACGGCGGTCAGCGATATGAGACGCGGGGGGGGGCCTAGTGCAATGCCGCACATGCACACTACGCGGGCAGCAAAGCAGGTGCACACAGGCGACCACACTCACGTCCGCGTAAAAGCCAAATCCGATCCCGAAGAGGCCGCAGCGCTGGATGAGGTTCCTCGCGACGAGTGCGTTCGCAGAGCCCCCCGCAAGGTACACGCCCATGCCCGGAATGTCGTGGATGTAGTTGTCAACGATGCGCGCGTCGTAAATCTGCGTCGCGTCAATGGCGTGCCCGCCCACGCGGATGCGGACGCCGGCGTCGTACATGTGGTTGCGGCGGATGACCGTGTTACGCACGCGCATGAGTATCTTGATGAGGCTGCCGCCGGAGCCGTGCAGCTTGCAGTCTTCGATCGTCACGTCGCGGACGCCCGTCCACTCGGACATCGGCGTCGGGAATTCCCAGCTGCGCAGTGCGAAAGAAATGAGTACACAACACACGCGCATTCTGTTGTTCGATCATCAGAACCCACAGGGCAGAGGGGCGGCACGGGGTCAAACACACAAGAAACACAGAGCGGAGGACGGCACCGGGTCAAACACAAGGTGAGAGAGGGAGAGCGACAGAGTGTGCGCAGTTCGGCACAGGCGCACCTCGTGTCCAGGCGGATGACATTGTGGTAACCGCCGCGTATCTCGAGGCGGCTGAGCGTGAGCCCGTGGGCCGTGTACTCGACGCGGATGGCAACCGGCACCGACGGGTGAACGGGCACAACAATCACCGCCCACTCGTCCTCAAACGACCGGATCGTGATGTTTGGCTTGCCGATACGCAGCATCGGCTGCGTGTACACGCCCGCGCGGAGCTCAATGACGTCGCCGGACTGCGCCATGACGAGCGCCTTGGCGATCGTGCGGATGGGCGAGACAATGTCGCCGTTGCCCTTGTCGTCGTCGCCGCGGAGAGGGTCCACAAACACGCGGCGGCCCTGCTGCTCAAAGCGGATGGGGGCGGGAAACGTCCACGCGACGGGCTGCACGCCGGGCGTGTTAAGCGTCTGGAATGTGATGGCGAGTGTGGGGCGATCCCCGATGCGGCCGGGATGGCATCCGGAAACAAAGTTGATGTCGGCACCGGGCGTCTGGCACCCCATGACGATTCCCCAGTTGTCCGTGGGGTTGGTCAACCACCTGCGTGCGTAAAGACGTTCGCATTAGCAGAGGGAGAGAGAGCGAGAGAGATGTCGGATCAGCTTAAATCATAGACGTGTGTCCATCGACTCCAAGAAAGAGAGAGAGAGAGAGAGAGAGAGAGAGAGAGAGAGAGAGAGAGAGAGAGAGAGAGAGAGAGAGAGAGAGAGAGAGAGAGAGATTGAGAATGCTTTGTGGCCGCGCAATGTCGTGTGGACGCTTGTTGAGTCTGCCGTGTGTGGACGTGCGTGCGCGCGAGCACATCCGTAAAGGTGTGGATGCGCGCGCATGCGCGCAGTTTACGTGTGAACACAAGGCCCAGCACACGCCGCTCACCGCTGCACCACGGCCGGGTCGAGGTGCACCGACTTGCGCTGAAGCCCAATCCCGATGAGGTCGGTAACGGCGAATTCGGTGTCAGGGTATGTGTCACCAAAGCCGCCGGGCACGCGCCACGCGGGGTGCGACCTGCGCATCCACGCGTCAGTCAAATGCGGCATTATGCGCACGCGGCTTGCAATAGCGATCGCCGCGACAGCGCGCGCGGGAGCACTGCGACAACAAAGGCACAAACGGCACTGCAACGTTCCACCGGACCAAGTTCCCACCCGTCCGGCCGGGGGAGGTCGCGATAAAGCCATCCCAAGGCGTCCCCGTTGCGAGTGCCCGAAATTGTGTTCTGCTCGTTCCACGAGACATTGAGGTAACGGCCTGACGGTCGCGTGTGAGCACGTGTGGGAAGCAGCCACATTAGAGAGGAACGAACGTGCGCGAAGCGTGTGTTCGAGAGAGAGGAGCATATGGTTCGTAGCAAAAAGACTGGGGGCCATGTAGCTCACCAAGCACTTCGACAGAGCCAATATCTTCGCCGTCTGGCTGAATGGAGCCCCAGTAGGTGAACGACAGCGTGAGGGTTGCGTCGAGCACGGTCGCCGTCGGCGGCACAGTGTCCGTCAGACCCTCCCAGCGCAAGAGGGCGTGCGAGACAGAGCCCTGCGAGTTGATGAGCCAGTTGATGCAGGAAGAGTCCCAGTACTCCGGGTCGGCGTCAGGGTAGGGACGCGCGCTGAAGCCGTTCGACACGGGCGTCCACCTCTGAATGCCTGCCTCGATGAGGCCGCCGTAGCCCCCGAATTCTTGCTGTGGATGGGTGCGCACGCGCCGAGTTCAGTCGGATAGGGAATGCAAGGCAAACACATAGAGACACACTCGCTCACACATACGCACGTGTCGGATCTGCCACGCGCTGATGCTATCCCAGGAGAGAGACTGAGGTGACGCCACAACGAGCCAGTATGACGCCACACCCCGCGCACACACATCGCCGGCAGCGCACCTGAAAGTAAGCGCGTGTGAGAGTGACGTTCGCGGGGACGGCCGTCGCCGGCGACGAGGGCCGCACGGGTCCAAATCCGACGGACGTGTGCGCCGCAACAAACACGCGGTAGGCAGCGCCTTCGGTCAGGTTGAATATGTAGACGTACGGCACCGTCGTGTCCCACTGCTCCGCCGCCTGCATGCTGCCATCAAAGCCCGGGTACGCGTCCGCGAGACCGTAGTAGATGCGGTACCCATCGACCGGCTGCCCGCCACTTTCCGCGGGCGGGTCCCACTGCACGAGGAGGCCGTCAGCCGAGACAACCTGGAGCTTCGCAAAGCGCGGCGCGTCCGGCACGCGGTCGTAAGGGGCGGTGGGCTCCGAGCGCAGGTAGGGACCGCGGCCGACCTCGTTGATCGCGCACGTCTCAAAGACGTACGCGGTGCCTTCCACGAGGAAGCGCGCGTCGTACTGGCGGCTCTCGGCGTCGAGAAGAATGCGGGCGACGAGCGCGAGTGCTCCATCTGCCGTTAGCGTGGACCACTTCACCTCGTACCCAATTATCGGCAGACCGCCATCGTCCACCGGCGGCGTGAAGAACACACGGAGCACCGATCTGCTAATGACTTCCACGCTTCCGCCCAACGGCGCCGCGGGAACCTCGCCCGGACGAACAAAGTCAGGCGAGGTCGCGCGCGCCTGGCTCGTTCCGTTGACTCCCATGGAGCGCACGCGGACGAACACGGGCGTGGCGGTGGCCAAACTCCCGATGACTGCGCGTCGAGTGACTGTGGTGACGGTGCCGACGCCGGGAAGGTCGACGCCGCTGTCGAGGTTGCGGAATGTCGGTGTCGTGTCGTACTCGACGACATACGCAAACACGGGCGAGCCGCCATCAAACGTGGGCGCCTCCCAGCTCGCGACAACGGCCGTTTTGTTGAGGGCGGCCAGCTTCGGTCGCATGGGCGCGTCGGGACGACCACTGCTGGGATCGTACGGCGCTGGCACAAAGCGAAGCGTGAGGGTCGGGCGCTTGATGATCTCTTGGAACGTGCCCGGGTAGATCCAGCAGCGCTGCTCTCCGATTCCGGGGTCCTTGAACGACTCGAGCACGATGCCGTAGTTCTTGTCGGGCGCGTCTATCCACCGCTGCACCGTGACGGGGTCCAGGCGGACCTCGGCCCGCTGGATGCCGCTGCCGTACGACCGGAACTGGAACGACGAGAGGTTCGCGGGGACGGCGTCGGAATCCCCGGTTGCGCCTGGCCTCTGCAATGAGAGCACGCTCGCGCTTGTGAGTGAGTGGGCGAAGGCGTGGTGACAATTGGGTGCGCGAATTAGTGCGGTGTGGGCGGTCTTGGTAGAAATGACATTGCAGCTCTACTTGCGGGTGCGTCGACATTTGCGTGCATCACACGCACCTCCCACGGGTCGTCCGTCCTTGCGGTGATCCACGAGAGTTCGCGCGGATTCCAGGGACGGCGCAAGTAGCGCCCCACGACCACAAAGCCGCCAATCCAGTCCTGCCAGTGGAGCGTCAGGTTGGCCTCGGATACGACGGCCCCCGCGGGAATGTGCATGTCGCGGAAGCGCAGCACGCCGTGCGAGTCCGCGCCACCCTCGTGGCTGACCATGACGTAACCGTACGAGAGGCCGGGCGTGAAGTCGTACGTGGTGAGGGTCGCACCGTCCGTACCGGCGTACCCGTAAAGTCCTGGCGGGCGCATGTTGGGTAAGAGCGCAGACGTGCGAGTGCGTGCGTGAGTCAGTGTGAGCTAGTGTGCGTTGTGTGTATGTATATGTGCGCCTGTGTGCCTGCCCTATAAAGTCGAACAAGAGCGAGTCCGTCCGAATTGCGCCGCTGCGCCACTGACCTTCGCGGAACGTGTAGGTTCCCTTTTCGATTGTTTGGATGCCGACATCGTAGACGTCGAGGAGGGAAACGCCCGCAATTTCGATGCGCGTGGTCGCCGCAAGCTTCGCAAACGACTTGGCTACTTCGAGAGCCGTGCGACCCTCCGATGCCTCGTGCGCGTCCTGCTCGTGCCGGAAAGGGATTGCGTAAGGGAAACAGTATATGTGCGTGCCTGTGCCGTTTGTTCACAGCAGTGTGCGTATGTGTGCACTGTGTGTGTGCTGTGCGGTGTGCCTTGCGTCGTGTGTGTGTGTGTGTGTGTGCGTGTGTGCGTGTGTGTGTGTGTGCGTGTGTGTGTGTGTGCGTGTGTGCGTGTGTGTGTGTGCGTGTGTGTGTGTGCGTGCGTGTGTCGGTTTGCGTGTGTGCATGTGTGCGTGTGTGTGTGTGTGTGTGTGTGTGCATGTGTGCGTGCGTGTATGTAGTGTGCGTGCGTGCGTGTGCGTGCGTGTGTGTGCGTGTGTGTATGTGTGTGTGTGTGACATGCACAGAACGTCGTTGGGCGAAAGCATACCTTAATACCCAGCACAAGCACGACGCTGCCCGGAACGAGGTTAAAGATCTCGAGTCTGTCGACAGAAATGTTGAATTTCGCCGCGATTTCGGAAAGAAGGCGCTCACGAAAGGCCAAGTCATAGCGCGCCGTTTCAAACCTACGGACCAACGGCGGTGAATGTCAACCCAAACAAGTATTCTTAGCTACCCACAGACACGCATGCACGCACACACACAGTGCACAGACACGCACGCACACAGACACACACACACGCACACACACACACAGACACACACACACACACACACACACAACACAGACACACACGTACACACCCACAACACACAACACAGACACACACGCACGCACACACACACACACACACAACACAGACACACACATGCACACACACACACACACACACACACACACACACAACACAGACACACACACGCATCTGACACAGACGCGCACCTCACGCAGACACAGACGCATCTCACACATGCGCACACGCAATGCACATACACGCACAACACGTGATATGCATGAACAAACACGACGTGCGCACATACGTGCACACATTCAGAAGCATCTATAGAAATTCCTCACGAGCGCACACAGTGCATCTCACGCACGTACTCTGCTTCGAAGCGCAGGCTCGCGAGCGCATCAAACGAGTCGCGCTGCGCCCCGTTCGAAGCGTCCGTTGTATTCGCCGCCGTCCCATTTGCCGTGCATTGTCTCGAGCAGTCCCACAGCGCCTTGAGACGGTACGCATCGTTGGAGGCGCAGTCTCGTGCCAAGAGACCTGTGCGCGCAAGTGCGTTCGCTGAGCGTAGGCACTGTTTGCTGAACATACACGTCGGGCTGGCACGGAAAGTAAGAATGTGGATCAGGGTCACAACAGCTCAATCCGCCCACCCTGGGAATCGAGCTTCCAACACGTTCCGTCGATCGTTGCAACCGTTTCGAAATCGCCGTCGCCGTTCACAAGAGATCCCAGTTCGACAGTGCGAGCCGCTTCAAACGATGCCGCCGACGCCGCCAGGAAGAGTTCGTTAGCAGATATGGGGTCGAATTCGCTGCTCGCGTAAGGGCGCGTTCTATTCATCACGTCGCGAAAAGCGTAGGGGCTCTCGCCGGAAGTGTCGTCGATGATGCTGTGCACGTACACGCGCCCGTTGTCCCTGTCCAAACCTATCAGTCCCGAAACGCTGGGAAGGTCTGCGGCCGAAACACAGACGGGCGGTCAGGCCGGGTCAGCACAGTTGGGAGCCAGATGAGTCCGGGTACGGCGTCAGTCGGCAGATTGAGAGTGCGCAGCCGAGACGGACTGCGAAACCGAGTCAGTCCGCCGGCAGGGGTGAACGGCGCAACGGCCGGAGCACCGATACGCTTACTACGGCGGCTGCCAGCGCCGGCTAGCCGCAAGTCACTGGTCTGTAGTGCACGGTTGCAACAGACTGGGGAGACTGGCGTACCTTTCCAGCGCGCCGTACGGCGGGAGGTCGCACCAATGGAGCCGGCGTCCCAGTGGCGCCATTCGTTCAGCGCCATGCATTTGCTTCCTGTCGCCGATGCGCGATCCTGGGAAAGTAGGCAAACGTACACTGTGTCCGCGTTCGCGTTGAAGAGGAAATGGACGGTCAGTTTTCCGGCAGTGGGCGCGGCCGAATTCGCCGTCGTCGGAAGAGCGCCCGCAACGCTCAATTGCGCGGCAGTCCAAGAGAACAGCCCGAGGCCTGCAACAATCAGGAACGCCGCACTGATGCGGTTGCGCATGCTGACGGTGCATGGGCGCGACGACAATTTGCGCGTTGCGGGAGGCGTGCAGACAGAGCCAGTGGCCTGCGTGCCGCCGGCCGTGCGGGCCCTTTCGCCCGCCCGGCGCGGCTGACGCGACATCTCCGGAGTTCGCCGGTCGCCGGTGGAGGCTTCACAAGTACTGGTTCGCTTCGACTGAGAGATGAGGTGAATGAGACTCGGAAAAAAGATGCCACTCGCGGCGATGCCGGCCGCCATCAGTTATATACGCAGTGAGCCGACGTCCGCCCGCGGTGGGAAGGACTGCTGCCGGCCTGAGGCGCAGTCCGGCGACGGCGCCGAATACAGTGCCGGGGAGTTCCGTTCGGGCGTGGGAATCGGAGATATCCGCCTGCCAAATGCGGAAGGATGCGAATTCCCTTTTATGGTGCAAAATAATTATTCGCTTTGTGCGGCGGATATTTTGATTTTTTGCTTTTTATATCCAACCGCATACATTTGCTTGAAAATAATGAAAATTTAAACGTCGTGAGAATATCATCCAAAATTCTCTATTTCGTGAGAAAATCATCCGAAGGGCGGTCTCACTGACGTCTTTTACCCGTTTTGGCAATCGGCTGGCAGTAGTATGATATCCAGCCAATGGGCGACCAGGGCAGCCGTATCGCATGAACTCAGGTAGTAGCTGCGGGAAATTCCCAGCCGCACATCATTCAACAGCCGCTTACTAACGGTCATGTCGGCGGCATTCGTCCGACGCCAGTAGTCAGGCCGCCGGTACGAATCAACTGACTGCCGGCGGCAGATGTGAGGCGGCCGCGGCCGCCGGCCCGGGGCCTTGACGGCCGTTGCCGCCGGCCACGGTCAGACGCCACGGTCACCCGGCCCTGGCCTGCCTGATCGGGCCACGGCTGGCTAATTTAGCCGTGGGCAACTTTAATTCGCGACCGGGCCTCCCAGGACCGAGCACTGATCAGCCTGCCTACCGCCGGACTCAGTCAGTTCAGCCCGGCGTACCGGCCGGTCACGCGGCGGGCCGGCACTGTCAGTATACCGCGAGTCAGTCACGTTCCGACTTTGGGCATCCGTATTAAGAACAACTGACGATCATTCTGTGACTGAATCCGGCTGAAGCTGCGTTTGCGAACCGTACTTTTAATTCAGTACTGCCGACCGCACATTCAGTGCCTAACGGCTCGTCTGTCACTGTGTGTCATTCCTGAGCTTCAGTTACGGCCGGCTTGTTGGCCGCCGGCCGGGGCTCTAACGTGATTAATCCCCGCCACTTGGCCGACCTTGAACTACAATGCAGGCCATTGTCCGCGAACGCTGCCTCCGAGTCGTCGATTTTGTCAGGAAGGTGAGACATGGTTGAACGTTCCACTGATGCGCGACAATTTCTGCGGTCGGCGATTCTGACCCTTTCAACTTGCGTCGCCCGGAAGCTCAGAAGGCCGATGTTAAATTGGGTCTCTGCGCCGGCACCGAGTGTTGCGGCGTTAGTCGCTAGTGGTGGGGCGCAAGAGACATTCTGTGCACTCCTTTTGAATTTCCGCAAACTCGCCCCTCTGCAAAACTTCCAATAATGCGTTCTTTAGTGGCAAGAGCTCTATTATAGCCGAGTCTACGTGAAATTGGGCTAACCCCAGTGCTCGCGACGCGTCCATGGTTGACGCAAGGCCAAGCGCAGCGTCTCAGCGAAGGCTTAGTGCGGCACGCAAGCATGCAACCACTTCCTGAGCCTTGCGGATCGGATCGTACTCGCCGATAAACGTGGCTCCCTGTTTTGATTCAAATTTAGTTACCACCTGAGTGCGTGACCGGTTGGCACATTCAAGTGAGGTAGGTAGAAATAAATGGCGTAACCCCATGCGAACGTACCATGTCCTTGGGCCGCTTGGTAGTTGCTATTCCCTCAAAGTGGCGCTGATACACCGCCTTGGTCACGACGGCAATCGACTGCATGTCGGCAGCAAGCTGACCCGCCGTCAGATTGGGGCTGCGCTGTCCGAATCGTTGATGCGGCGAGGCAGTCACGAGATAGATATACAGGTCCGTCGTCAGCTTGCTCGTGTACGAGATTCTGGTGTTGCCTTCGGTCCGTCGAACCTGCGGAATTGCCGCGCGCACAAAGTGGACGAAAGTGAGAAGAGAGCAGAGGTAGACAAACTACAAGGACGGACGACTGGGCCGTGGAAATACACAAAAGCACATGCACTGGCACTGCAGTACACACCGTCGCCGTCTTGACGTCCTCTCCGCCGAACTCGTCCGTGATGACGAGCGCAACCGCGTAATCAGCCACGTCCGACGTGTGGTTGTCGCCGCCGTTCTCGTTCCTCACGCGCAGAATTTCCGAGGGACGAAGTCCGCGGATGCGGACGCCCGGTAGCGCGTCACCGAGTAGCAGAGCCAACACACACCCGTTGAAGCCGAGGGCGCCCGTAGGCACAGTTCCGCCCATCTCGCGCATGAGCACGTCTCGCCAGTCGGCAGCGCTGCCTTGGCCGAGGATGAACGGCGCCACGGGGTTGACGTTGTAGTGCGTGCTTTCGGCGGTTCCGACCATGCAATAGCTGCCCGTTCGAACCTTGACGCACTGTTCCCGCGCCTTCGTCTTCACCTTGAATCCCGCCCTCAGAAGCCCGGCGGACGCGACAAGCAACGCCGAACTCTCCGGATCAAAGTAGAGTGCGAGGCGGCCGGGCGCGCTGGGCACGGCCACTCTCATTTCTGCAGGAAATTTGCCCTTGACCACGTTCTGCGCGCTGGAAAGCGTACATAGCCCCAGCACGTTAGATATGCGACGCTCACAGACTGGCACACGCGGCTGCAAGCAAGCACATGTGCAACCGCATAAAGTAACGCATGCGTGGCAATCCTCTAACAGCCCACGAAAAACCGGCAGGGCACATGCGCACCTTCAGCTCCGCCGAAAGTAGCTTCCCCGAGTCCCCGTCGTAGACGCACAGCCGTAGGAAACCGCTTTGGCCAGCCTCCAGCCAGAACGGCTCAGTGTCCGACAAGCCCGACAGGGCGAGGACGGAGAGAACGTCCTTCGCCTGCATTTCGAGGGGGACACTGGCAGGCGGAGACGCGAAGTAATCTGCCGTACTGGCGTCTGTGCGCAGCTGCGCGAGCGTGCCGCCGGCTCGAACGTCGACGATGCGCCCGTCGACGAGAAGCGTGAGGCGCCGCACTAACTCAGCCTCGGCCGGAGCCGATGGCCACAACGAGGGGCTGCCCTCGATGAACGCGTTCACGAACGTATGGGTGTCGAGCGCATGGGGGAAGGTAGTCGTGATCAAATCGTAGCTCCCCCGCTTGCCGGGAGTCATGTTTTGAAGCACGTCGGCCGTAAGGAGCATCACGCGGACATTCTCGCCGCACACGTCGCAATCCTTGGCGATAGCAATGACGGCAACGGGGACCCCTCCCTCCTCTCGCGCGGCGGCCAGCGCCCTGGTTGCGTACACGCGCACGCCCGTGAAGGTCTTGCCGTCGCAATCGCGCGCAACGGTGCGCGACGTGGCGACCTGCGGTGCTCGCACATTGAGCAATCAGGCGCGCAGACACAATTTCAGGATGGGCGCACGAGGACGAGGCTCACCAGCAGGCGCAGAACGAGTCTTCCATTGGCACACACGTCAATGTCGGCCATGCAGCGGATGCGGTCCGTGTTTGACGCGCGGCGGCACGTGAGTTCGGGTAGGGAATGGAACGCCTTGCTCACGACGGCGAGCGCAATGTCTTGGGTTTCAGTCGTCCCGAGAGCGACCGCGCGAGCGCCCTCAGAGCGCATTCCGAGGATCCCCGCGAAGGCGCCGTGCACATCGGCGCCGTCCGACACGTCATGAAGCGACCACGCTGCCGAGGGGACGGGACGGTGCGAGCGCCATTCGTCGTCGTGCACGCTTGGGTCGCGGAAAACGACGGCGTCGATGTCCGGCTCTATCATGTCCGTCGGAATGACCGACACGTACGCGCAGTCGCGCGAGTACCTCAGCAGCGTGATGAGACTGAGCGTCGGGCAACGCTCCACGTTCGCGAGGTCGGCTACCGTCAATGTGCGCGGGTGATCGCCATACGCAGGCGTGCCGAGCTTGCACTGCGATTGACAGCAATGTAAAAATTTAAGCTCCCCCTCGCTTCAAAGGAATGCGAGCGCCTTTGCGCGTCTTTTTTCCACACGTACCAGTGCTGCCATAAAGAAAATTCTTCCGTCCCCGCCAAAGTAGGGAATGAACCCGTCGATTCGGCTGCGCTCAGCGGCAGGGATGAAGCAGAAACCGTAGTCTCCAAAGAGCTCGACTATGGCCATGATCGCCTTTGCGTCGTAACTGAGAGTCTCAGACGCCGGCGCGCCGGTGTTGCCCTGCACAGAAGGCGGCGCCTGCAAGACAGACAATGATTGGTAATGAAGTCGGCAGGGCGATCTATGGAAACATGCACGCCAATTGAACGAATCCACGTGTACCTCGATATCGCCAAGTACGAGCTCGCAGAGTCGACGCCTGCCCTCTTCGGTCGTCGTGTCCACAAAGTACCCGCACCCGCCATTCCCGCCAGTCCTCACATGGAGTACGCCGGGCGCCGTAGGCTGTGGCGTTGCGGCTGCGGTCGTGAGAAAGGCCTGAGACACCATGGTAATGCCCTTCGAGAACGCCCTCGTGTTGATCGGACCCGTGGTCGGCCTCAGCTGGACTGGCACGGCGCACATTTCGTCGCGCGCGACCTTCCAAAAGTCGCCTACGCAGGAAGCACATGGAGCGGTTATACACCATTTCTGGAACAGGCCGTGCACACCTGAACGAGTGGCAGTCGTCGACATACCCAGAAAGAACACTCTCGCGTCCATAGGAGACGATGCGTGCGCTCGAATGACGACAACGGACGGCCCCAGTGCGTCCTGAATTGACACGCCCGCGCACTGTGAGACACGAACAACGGCGCACGGCCAACAGGGCACGCTGCACTGCGCTGCATACCGCAAGGGCGTCGCTTGTGGCGCACTTGAGGGCTGTCATCGTCTGTCCGCGCTTGATCAAATCCGCTCCTGGGGATTTGGACGAATTGAGGCGGGCGATCGCGTCTTGATCGAGTGCATAAGGCGATTTCATGCACAGAATTGGCACCCACATACACCCCTTGCGCAGAAATAAGACACACATCCCCACACCACAGCGCGCAAGTTCTACTAATTCAAAAGATATTTCTCGACGACAAGGGCGTACGATACTTACTCTCCCACTCCGACACCGGCCTTGACTGGATGGCGAGCCTGAACGCGCCGTCGAGGTCCTGCGCGTCCACTTCGTACAGCGTCTTGATGTGCAGCTCCAACTGCACCAGGCTCACAAATCCGAGGTCGGCTGTGCAACGGTCGAGGAAGAACGAAACGACGACGGCCAGTTTCATCGCGCGCGATGCCAGGGCCACCGCGTTACGCTCAAGCACGATACGGTCGGCGTCCGTGGGGCTATCGTCGAGCTTGGCAAGTATGTCGCGGGCGCGCGGAAGGAATCGGTACGCGACGGCGCTCTCCAGCTTGAATTCGTCCACCGCGCAGGTCGCACCGAGGAGCATATCGCGAATGGACGTGCCGCGAGTGTCATCCGTCGCCCTGGGCATCGTGCATACGCTCTCCCACAAGTCCGCCGCCATGCGTCCCGCACCATCGGAAGCCAGTATCTGGTCGACGATGGAACCAGCAGAGCCTGCCGAAGCCGCATTAGTTTCATTCGCAAGAGGGGCGCAGGCACTGTTGAGGGTTTGGGTTTCTGACACAGGCAACATGCCCTCAACAAGGTGGTTGGCATCATCGTCAAGATCCCCCTCGAGCAGGCTATATCCAGAACTCTCTGTCAAGTCGTCGAAATACTCCATTTCAACGTCCTCGCGGGCATCTCGCTCGCTCTCAGAGTACCTACGCGAGGACAGGTGGAAACTTAAGGATTTGAGGGATTAAAGTCAAGCAGCTATCGTGGCTCAACAGTCCTAAGGGACTCAGTCGAATCACGCGCTCGGACTGTCAAGTGGATTCCACGTACGACTGATGCCCTCCACTTTCTTCACTTGTTAACACATTAACAGGCTTAACACAGGACTCAGAGGCAAGACGTGTGACGCGATGACTCGTTGTGTGCACACGAAACTGATTCTCCTCTGTTACTACATTCGTGCTGCGGGGCGTGTTTGTTCACGACGACTCTCACCTCGCCCGTTTGAAAGGAGGCTCGCCGGAGACGGGGCTTCGACGCCCGTCGCCCGCCGACATGGCGCCGCACGAAAATGAGAAACAGCCAACGGTAACGAACACAAAGTGAACCGAAATCGAGGGCGTAAGAAGCGTAAAATCGATGTGCGTTTTTTGGATGGGATGGGAAAACGACGCTGGGTGACGCCGCGAACTTATATGCGCGGTGGCGTGTGGCGGGAACGAAGTGGATCACGCGAGACAAAGTGGTGCACCTGTCACGCCTTGTCATGCAATTTGGCGGGAGTCGTTCCGGTTGCAACAGAGTCAACTCCGGATATATTACGGCGCCTTTTGTTCCCTCTTCACACACCTCCTCTCTCCTCCGTCTTCACTCTTCATGCGCCCTTGCATTCACCCTCCCCCCCCTCCCCCCCTCTCTTTCTTTTCCCACCCTCCAAACACATACACATCTCTTGTTTCTCAACCTCATTCCATCCCTTTCACAATGCCCCTCTGACACGGCACACGCCCGGCATACTAGAAGTGGTTGTAGTCACGGCACAAAAAGTGCCGGCGCCGCAAAGTCCTCGCGAGTCCTGCCCTTAGCAGTCCGAACAACAGCAAAAGTCACGTGATTTGTCTGCACGTGCCGAGTAACGCCGGTAACATTGGGACCACGCGATTAGCCACTTTCTTGCGGTCGCCGAAATCCCATGAACTGTACAGAACGACATGCGTCCTGCGCTCGCCGGCATTACACTCGCATGCCGCCCTCTGTCTGTGGGCGCTCGTAATATGGCTACTGGGGTGGCAGGGAAGGCTCCTCTCCACGGAAATCACAAGCACCACCGCGTAAGTTTTGTGTAGCAGTGCGTGAGTGTACCGCGTGTGTGCATTTGTGCGTGCGCTTTAGGTTCGAGTGTGCGCAATGCGCGCAGTGTATGTAAATGTGTGTGGCCGTGCGAGTGCTCGTGTCTGCCACACTCGGGGCTGACACGAGTGCAACGATAGGGGCGCACCGTTCACTCTCTTGCCGGCGGTCTCCCTCTTCCTGGTGAGTCCTTTCCCGTCACATGCACGCACACGGGCTGGAGTATGTTGGCCGGCGTCCTACATTAAGGCCTCTTGAATGTTCTGCGCGCACTTTACGAGAAAACCGAGGGTTCATGGCTCTTCCTTACGTGATGCACCGGCGGCGTTCAAAATTCTTCGTGATGCACCGCCAGTACGTTAACTTCCGCCCCACTGCACCCGCAGCCGAACTGCCGCACGATGTGCGGGACGAAGTGCTTGCGATATACAGTCGCATGTTCCATGTGGCGTGCACCAAGAGCAAGCAGGTGAGGCTCTCTTTAACATTCTCTCGCACAAGCGGTAGTTGTGTCCAATACTGCAACCCGGCGGCCTCCGTGTTCGAGCCCCGCTTCTAACTTGTTTACAGCACATTCCGGAGGCGTTCGAGCCCAAAGTGAAGCGGTGGTTCAGTCGTCCGGCGCACGTGACAGTGCCGGAGGGCGCCACCGAGGCCGAAAAGCGCGCCGCTGTGGAAACCGATGCGCTGGAAAGGGCGCGCTCGCAGCTCATTGGTGAGTGTGCGGCGCCGCTGCATTTTTAGTGTGATAGTGTTCCGTGGACCTGCGTCCACGTAGGCCGGGGCGTCCATGCATTGCTGTCGCGCCCTGGTGGTGTTTGTGGCGGGGTGCTCTTCGGCAGTTACTTGGCTGCGCCGGCGCGTTGTCGGATAGAATATGCCCCATTTTAAAATTGGAGCACGTAGAGAAAGCCGCAAAATTATCGTGTGGCGGACAGAGAGCACAGGGGATGAGTGGCCGCGTTCGTTGACTCGTTTGCTGCCGCACGCAGTCAAGATAACCAACGACTGGACGCTCGATCAGACGGTGTTCAACGCCCTCCGCGCCTCTCGTCCCGTCAACAATGCGTCGCACGCACCCTCCGCATCCGCTGTCACCGACTGCGACTTCTGCAAGCCGCACGATTACACCGCGTACGGTGAGCGTGTGTTTCCCCATTTGAGTAGCGCGCGTACTTGTGCTCCTCTCTCTGTGTCACATTACGCAAATGCGCGATTGTCATCGTGTGCACAACCCGGCGAATTTTCAAGGCTCATGCTAATAACCTCGCTCAACCAATCTCAGACGTGTTTGGGCGCATCGAGAAGCCCACGTGCGTCACTGCATCGAACGTGGCCAAATACGACGGCTGCCACGGCATGATTGTGTTCCGAGAGCACGACCCACTTGCGATCACGCCCGCGCTCACCGGGGACATGGGTGCGCTAACGCCGCTGTAACGCGTGGCGCATGTGAGAGGGGTCGGGTGGAAAAATGAGAAAGGGAATGCGGGAGCCGTATCGCTTCTGTCCGTTGTGCGCGCTCTCATATTTCTCCCTACGCACTTCCAGTTGACACTGCACGCGAGTGGTTTTCGCGTGCGCACTCGCACTTTGGCGACGAACTCCGGTACCCTCTCTTGACGTGGAACACGCTCGCAAAGGGCGGCGCATCGCAGCACCACGGCCACTGCCATCTCCTACTCGGAGAGGGAAGGTTCGTCTTTGCGCGACGAGTGCCTGCGGGTTTGCGTAGCATATGCTGTCGTTCGCCGCCGATTTGTGCTATTTGCTGATAGTTCACGCCATGCATCGGCGACTTGCACAGGCACTGCTCGGGCGCAGAGCGACTCCGCGATGCAGCCACTAGATACCACGCCCAGCACGGCGCTGACTACTTTGCCGACCTCTTCCGTTTGCTGCACGCGACGGGCCTAGCGACGCCTCTCAACGCGTCGCACACGAGCTTCGTTGGGGCGAGTCTCACGCCGCGCCTTGCCAAGGAAATTGTGTTTGCGTGCGGCATTGGTAGCGGTCACTCGCTTGCAGAGGCACCGGACCAGACGTTCGAAGAGCTCAAGCGCGCCCTGTTCATCGCAACGAGGGCCCTGCGGAGCCGCGGCGTCAGCGCACTCAACGTGTGCGTGTATTTTCCGCCCCTCGTAAATGACGGGCGCGCCTCGATGCCAGTGTACGGCATCGCAGTCGACAGGTGCGTGCAGTGTTCTCCAAGCGTGTGCGCTTGTGTATACGTTTGCAATTGGGCACTCTGCTCGCGCCACCGACGCTCATGCAAGCCGCGCGCAGGCTGGACCCCGCGTCGTCCACTTCGGACGTGTGCGCAATGATGATGTTTGGGAGTGGCGTGAGCTCGGACGACCCCTTTGATGTTGCTGCGTGGGTCGCTGCCGCTGCCCATGAGCACCCGTGACACATACATAAGATGTGCACACAGTTACGACCGCCATTCAGAATTGTGGAGCTAGGCCAACGCACGCAGGTCAACTTGTACGTCGTCGCACAAACAACTAACGGAGGCACACACAATTGTCGCTTTGCTTGCCCCACTCCTAATAAACACGGCCGCGTCACTGGCCCAGTTACGGTCGTCCGTTACGCCAGCACCCATCCTCCCGCAAAACCAAACTGTGCGGGTCCACCTGACCTTCGAGAAGGGCTTCCGTTTACGTTCGCAAGACACCGCAAATCACACAATACCAAACGCTCTCCGTAACGGAACTGTCGCACGCGCAACACTCGCCCACGAGTCACGCCGTCACACCCGCGGGGCCGTAGCCGTTACTTCGGAGGAGGAGGACGACGAGCACGAACAGGGCGAGCACGATGTACGGCGACCACCGTATCAAGTTCTCGGCCGACAGTGCCGACGGCGGCGCGAATATCTTCGACGGGTCGGGCTTCGACGCGTGGCGCCGGTCGCGCGGGATGTGGCGCATAAACACGTACTCGTCCACGGGGTAGCCTAAGAGCGGAAGTGACAAATGCATGCGTCAGTGCAAAGTTCTTGCGTGTTTTGCGGAGCAAGTCTTGACGAGTGTGCGCCACGTGAGAGTGAGCCTGTACACAATGAGTCGCTGATGATCACATACGAATACACAAGAATAGCGACGCAGTCACCTTGGTCGACCACGACCTTTCGCACGCGCCGGCGCATTTCCTCCGACGTCGGATCGGGCGACTCGATGACGAGGTGCGCTCTGCGGACACGGGCGCATGGCCCCATTTAGTCAGTGGCGGAGGCACGGTGACAGTAGGCAGGAGTCGCATGCAATTCGTAAACAAAGTGAGGTCGGAGTGCAGACACAAACGCGGGCGCGCGCGCACTCACACCCACACACCTGTTTTCGTGCGGGAGGTAGGCTGCGAAAGTGAGGTCGGGGAGAGCGTCGAGTATGAACTGCTCCACAATGGTCGACCAGAAGACCTTGCCGTCGCGCGCGATTGCCCACGAAACGCGTCCCGCGAGCCAGATCTGCAACGGACAAGCGCGCATGAGCCGCTTGCACCCATGTATCACCTTCGTAAAGAGGGAAGTCGTGGGCCTCGTGACTCACCATTCCCTTGTCGTCCAGGTAGCCGGCGTCGCCAGTTCGCAGCCACTCGGCACCATCCGGACCCTTGAGTATGCGCGACGCCGGAACTTCGTACGTGTTCACCTGTCGCGTGGCCACGTGAGCATCGAGTGCAAAGCGCGCCGTACGGAATATATACATGTATGGGTACGTTCAAGAGTGCGCGTGGCAAAATGCAGCCACAGAAACAGCAGAAATTTCGAAATGCGCACCTGCCATCCAGACACGATGATCTCGCCGATCTCGTTCCTTGGCAGCTCGATCGATGCGATGGGCGTCTGCTTCCAGTCGTCATCCGAGGCCTTGATCACCTTGACGCCGCCACTGGCAAGCAGCGCAAAGCGTTTCGTGCGGAATAAGGATGGTGGCTCAACGCATAAAAAGCACGGGAAATACACCAAACAATTCTATTGCCTTCGCGCGAAAGCGTGGCATGCGGCATCAAGCACCACCAAGAAAAGCAACTCACGGAATGAACGGCATGCCGACGCACAGCCCGCGCGCATTCGCCGCCTCCGCCGGGCCCTTCTCCGAGGCGCGCACCATCGAAATGGGCTCGGCCTCCGTGCTCCCATACACAATCACGACTTCACCCTTGGGTGTCGCCTGCAGTCGCGCAAACACAGGGCGTGAGCCGCAGGGGCTAAATACGACAACACACAGTACACCGCAGCTCTACAGCTACGCATGCCATTCATAGGTGACCGACAAGGGCAAATGCGCAACAACACACACACACACACCTTCACGAGCGTCTTGAACGCGCTGTGGTAGATGGGGGCACCACCGACGACCGTCTCGCGGAGGGGCATCTGCCGGCCCTTGAGCAGGCAGTGGGCGGCAATCTTCTCGACAAAGGCGGGCGACGCAAGCGCCGTCGTGCACTTGTAACGCTCCATCATATCAACGACCGCCGCCGGGTAGAACTTGTGGATGTTGGGCTGCAGAAGACACGTCGCGCCGACCTGCGCCAGAAAGAAGCGCCCACACGTCAGTGAAGGCTCGGAAGTCCGCGCATTCGACCCCACGCACATCAAAAAACCGGAATATGCTCCACAGAGGTTCACACAGAAGTCAAAACACGGCGCACAAAAACAGGCGCTCGACCGTTGACGTGCCTTCAAAAAGTGGAGGGCAAAGACGGGAAGGTTTGTGAGGGCGACTTCCGATTCCTCCGACACGCCGCCGTCCTCGTGGAGACGGGCATGGCACTCGCCGATTGCGTGCGACTGGTGCGTGAGAAACGAGTGCTTGCGGAGCAGCAGCTTGGGCATGCCCGTGCTGCCCGTCGTGAACGTGATGAGGGCGTGCTCCACGTCCGCTTCAATGTCCTTCAGCTCAAGAGGCCCACGGGAGGAGCGCAGCAGCTGCATTTGTCGCGACGCAAAGTCAGTCCGATAACGGCACAGCTAGACACGTCGGCTAGCAATAAATAGGATCAGAACACCGTATGAGAATTTGCCCACACAAAACCGCCTGTTTGCAGCAGCAACAGTCACGGCCGTGAACCACGCTCCTCGAGGCCTCATACATAACAAGAATATCCTCACGCAAATGCTTATACTGAAGACAGCAACACACACAGCAATCAACGAACGTATGAGATTCTGCGCACACAAAACCGCCTGTTTGCAGCAGCAACAGTCACGGCCGTGAACCACGCTCCTCGAGGCCTCATACATAACAAGAATATCCTCACGCAAATGTTCATACTGACAACACACACAGCAATCAACGAACGTATGAGATTCTGCGCACACAAAAACACAGGCGATTTTCGAGTCATACCCGAATACATTACAAAAAAAACACTCACACAAACATTAATACACATGCGCTCAGAAGACATGTGCCCATCGACTCCGCTACACAAGAGCAAGAGAAACAAACGCGCGCAGGAGAAAGCAACACGACGTCCCAATTCTTCCCGAAGCGAATTCGATTTGCAACGTGCGCCCACCTCGTCAGTCACGTCCAGCACGAGCGGAATCTCCCGCAGAGACGACAGAGCCAGCTTGAGGTACCACATGGACCGGTTGCGCCGCAGCCACACGCGCGGGCGGGCCGTGCGAATGCAGTGGTTGACGCGCTTAATGCCAATGGTCGGGTCCACAAGCACGACGACGCCCCCCACAGCGAACACTGCGAGCGTGACGGCGTAGAAATCGATGCAGAGGGGCACGGTGAGAATCACGCGGTCCCCCCTCTTCACGCCCTTCCGGCGAAGCATGGAGGCAATGGCGCCGATGCGACGGAGAAGGTCCCTGTAGGAGGCCTCCTCCTTGCCCGCAATGACCTGTTGGCGAACGCGGGTCAATGAGGGCACACACAGGCGTGCAAAATGCGCGGGTACGTTCTTCTTCGCGTGTCTCGTATGTGCACGAGCGAGTGCATCATAAACTTCTTCCGACTGTACACGCCGCGCGCATGAGTGAAGGAGCGCGAAATGATTCCGCACGCACGATGTCGTGAGGCACGTACCATCGCAAGCTTGTCGAGATGCTTTTGCGCATTGTTGACGACGTGGACGACGATATTGTCACTTCCCATGGGCTTTGAGGGACCCATGTTTTAAGAGCGACGCTAGTCGCAAAACGAGGCAAGCACACTGACACTTCAAATTGAGTTCGAGCGACCATGAAAAACACACACACCACACAGGCCCGCACTCGCGCATCGAAAACAATAATCACGTGACAATGTCCAGACAGAGAAGCTGCTTTTGGATATCCAGAGTCGTTACCCTTCCCTCGATTTACGATTAATGTCATTATTCTATTCATTATTGCTTTATATGTACATTATATTTCATTAATAGCTTTATATGGCATCCTCGGAATTTAAATATGGCCTGTTTCATTTTCGTGATTGCCAAACATGGACTGTTACTGTTGCAATTTGCTGGCAACTTCTGCCACCCAGATTGAAAATGCGCGTTACATCCTAAATAATTGTGAAATAACCGCACTGTACTATGAAAAATATATGAAAATGGCGTCAACGGATAAAGCAAAATAAATTCCAAATTGCTTCGTAGTCGCTTCTGGCACATTCCCGGCCATGTGCTGTGCGCCATGTGCGAATTCCGTTTTACACACACACACACACACACACGCACACAGGACACCCACTCTGCCGTTGTCTAGGGTCACGCACACACACACACACACACACACACTCACATCCAGCAGCTTCGTCCTTCGCGCTATAAAAGAGCGACAGGGTGGCTCATCGAGTTCCCACGCAAAGCTTTGTTACGCATTCGTCACTTTCGTCAACCGCATCTAATCTCTGTGACCTCGACGTACAGTCGACTTCAACACAAGCAACCATGGCTGAGCCCGAGACGTTTGCTTTCCAGGCTGAGATTGCTCAGCTTATGAGCCTCATCATCAACACGTTCTACAGCAACAAGGAGATTTTCCTTCGTGAGCTCATCTCGAACGCGTCGGACGTGAGTAACTGCGACTGCGTCAGCGTGCTGTGAGCGAGTGCAAACTCCGTAACAGCCGGGCTCACTCGTAATTTTCTTGGGCACATTCGCAGGCTCTCGACAAGATTCGCTATGAGTCGCTCACGGACCCCTCGAAGCTCGACTCGGGCAAGGACCTCGAGATTCAGATCATTCCCGACAAGGAGAACAAGCGCCTCATCCTCCGCGACACGGGCATTGGCATGACGAAGGCCGACCTCATCAACAACCTCGGCACGATTGCCAAGTCCGGCACGAAGGCGTTTATGGAGGCGCTCCAGGCCGGCGCGGACATTTCGATGATTGGCCAGTTCGGTGTCGGCTTCTACTCTGCGTACCTCGTCGCCGACCGCGTGCGCGTCATCAGCAAGCACAACGACGACGAGCAGTACATCTGGGAGTCGTCTGCCGGCGGCAGCTTCACGATTCAGCTCGACACGGACGGCCCGCGCCTCGGCCGCGGCACGATGATCATCCTCGAGATGAAGGAGGACCAGGTGCGTTACCATTCTGTTACTTGCGCTGGTGGTTGCCTCCGCTATGTCTAGTGTGTCAGTTGGCTGACGTTTTCCCAACCCTTTGTAACGCGCGCAGCTCGAGTACATTGAGGAGAAGCGCCTCAAGGAGATTGTCAAGAAGCACTCGCAGTTCATCGGCTACCCGATCAAGCTCCAGGTGACGAAGGAGACGGAGAAGGACGTCGACGACGAGGAGGACAAGGACGACGACAAAAAGGAGGAGGGCAAGATTGAGGAGATTGACGACGACGAGTCGAAGAAGGTGCGCTTAATGTTCCTGCTTTGTGACTGTTGCGTGCCTTTACTCGCTTTCCTCGTCTTCATGTGGCCCATTTTTCCTTTGACAGCCATGTGTGCTGACTCGCGTCTCTGCCCTTCGCCTCTTGCAGAAGACGAAGAAGGTCAAGGAGACGACGACGGAGTTTGAGGAGCTGAACAAGACGAAGCCCATCTGGACGCGCAACCCCGACCAGATTACGCAGGAGGAGTACGCGTCGTTCTACAAGTCGCTCACGAACGACTGGGAGGACCACCTCGCCGTCAAGCACTTTAGCGTCGAAGGCCAGCTCGAGTTCAAGGCGCTCCTCTTCGTCCCCAAGCGCGCGCCGTTTGACCTCTTCGAGCAGAAGAAGAAGACGAACAACATCAAGCTCTACGTGCGCCGCGTGTTCATCATGGACAACTGCGAGGAGCTCATCCCCGACTACCTCAACTTCATCAAGGGCGTCGTCGACAGCGAGGACCTCCCGCTCAACATTTCGCGCGAGATGCTCCAGCAGTCGAAGATTCTCAAGGTCATCCGCAAGAACCTCGTCAAGAAGTGCATCGAGATGTTCCAGGAGATCGCCGAGGACAAGGACAACTACAAGAAGTTCTACGAGCAGTTTTCGAAGAACCTCAAGCTCGGCATCCACGAGGACTCGCAGAACCGCACGAAGATTGCCGAGCTCCTCCGCTACGCGTCGAGCAAGAGCGGCGACGAGCAGACGTCGCTCAAGGACTACGTGACGCGCATGCCCGAGAAGCAGAAGCACATCTACTACATTACGGGCGAGTCGAAGCAGCAGGTCAACAACTCGCCGTTCGTCGAGCGCGTCAAGAAGCTCGGCTACGAGGTCCTCTACATGATCGACCCCATCGACGAGTACGCCGTCCAGCAGCTCAAGGAGTTTGAGGGCAAGAAGCTCGTCAGCGTCACGAAGGAGGGCCTCGAGCTCGAGGAGGACGACGAGGACAAGAAGCGCCGCGAGGAGCAGAAGGCGGCGTTCGAGTCGCTCTGCAAGGTCATGAAGGACATCCTCGGCGACTCTGTCGAGAAGGTCGTCATTTCGAACCGCATCGTCTCGTCGCCGTGCTGCCTCGTGACGGGCCAGTTTGGCTGGTCGGCCAACATGGAGCGCATTATGAAGGCGCAGGCCCTCCGCGACTCGTCGATGGCGTCGTACATGGCATCGAAGAAGACGATGGAGATCAACCCCGACCACTCGATCATCAAGGCGCTCCGCGAGAAGGCCGAGGCGGACAAGAACGACAAGACGGTCAAGGACCTCGTCTGGCTGCTCTTCGAGACGTCGCTCCTCTCGTCCGGCTTTTCGCTCGACGACCCCGCCAACTTCAGCAACCGCATCCACCGCATGATCAAGCTCGGCCTCTCGATCGACGACGACGACGAGGCGGTGAGCCAGTCTGGCCCCGAGGACCTCCCCCCGCTCGACGACGGCGAGGCTGAGGGCTCGAAGATGGAGGAGGTCGACTAAGCGCGATTACGAGGGCCGCTGGCGGCGCTTGCCCGGGGCGTGCGGACGGGACGCGTTAGTTCGCTCCCGCGTTGCTCACTTCGGGGGACTCGCGTGTGAATAACTTTTTTTTTTCTTCCTTTGGCTGCCTCGTCTTTTATTCGCCACCCCCCTTTGCGTTGCGTTTTTTTCGTCTGCCGTTGCGCGTTGTTATTGGCGCTTTTGTTATGGTCCACTTGAGTGATGAGAACGAATTAAGCCTGGTGCGAAAGGAACACTTTGCGGCCGTTGACATGAACAAATGTAGTGGGATAAGAGAGAGAGAGTGAATCGTCGTGGGAATGTCACGATACAACAACACGGGTTTCTGTTCCAACCAAACAGGACCGCACAGAGAGTGTTCTTTCAACACTCCATGCCTTTTAAAAGGCCAGGCAGTTCCCACAAACGCACACCAAGCAGCTTTCTAACCGTCCTTATAGGCGCCGGGTCGCGGATTCCGGAACACCCCGCCACGTTGAGTATGCAAACGCCCCCGAGTGCCGACACGTCGACAACACGCTTGCAAAAGGAGATGTCGAGAGCGTGTACAGCACCGAGAGCAGATACGTCCACAACACCGCAATGAGAAACATTGAGCATGTGTGCAGATACGTCAGTAATGTTCTTGCAGTGCGAGAGGTCGAGCGTGTGCACCGAGCCCAACGAGCGGACGTCGCGCACGTTCGTCCCTCCGAGATTCAGATGGAATACGGACCCCAGCGAAGAAACGTCTCCGACAATGTCACATTCCGAGAGGTCCAGCGTGTGCACTCGTGAGAGTCCCGACACGTCCTTTACAGTCGTCCCACACAGGTGCAACGTGTGGACAGTGCCCAAGCCCGTCGCATCCAGTTTGATCGCTCCCGAACCGCGCGCACCCGCACCCGCACCAATATCGCTGAGGTCCAGCCGATGAACGCCGCCCAGCGCCGCAAACGATTTCGCTGCGAGGCCACCGCAGTAACGCAGCGTGAGCGTGTGCACGTTCCCTAGTGCCGAGATGTCCGTTACCATTGGGCAATCGGACAAATCCAGACAGTGCACATTCGCGAGCTCGGCTACGTCACCCAGATCCATGCAGCACCTGAGCTTCAGCGTGTGAACGCCCCCGAGGCCGGCGCCGGAACGGAGCGAGGATATGAACGACAAATCGAGCGTGTGCACGCGTCCTTGGTGGGAAAGATCGCCAAGCTGCGAATGGAATCCGTCACGTTGACCAACAGCGCTGAGGACGAGCGTGTGGTTCCCGCCGAGCGCCTCCAAACCCACGAGCTTCGCATTCTCCGAGCGTGTGAACACCGCCGAGCATGGAGACATTGCGAGCGGGCACGGCTGTCCAATCTGCATCATGGATCGGTTGCCTGACCGACTCTCGGATCGGATAAGGGCCGTACGAGAGATCAAGAACGTGCACGTTCGCGAGTGCCGACACGTCGACGACGAGCGGACAGTGCTGTAGGATCAATGTGTGAGCGTTGCGTCCGTTCGCGACGTCCTCGAGCATTCCAGAAAGTGTCAGATCGAGCATGTGGACGTGCGCCAGCTCGGAGGGGATCGCACGCAACGCTGACCCCTGGAGTTCAACTTTGACCAGTCCACGCAACGCCGCAATGCCCGCGAACGGCACCTCCCATTTGACGAAACGCACCATCCTCGCGTCGACTAGACTCGATACGTCGTCAACAGCACTATCCCGCAACGTGATGTAGCGGGGGCGCGAACACGAAACATCGCTCGCATACCGAAGGTCTAGCACCTAAACGCTCCTCAGTTGCTCCAGCCCTGCACCGGTCCCAATAAACACGTGCGCTGCGAGAGGACGACTCGACTGGGGAAAAGCCGCGACTCGCAAAAATGGCGTGCACGTCCGCCAACGCACTCGAGTCTTTCGCGGTAATCCTGCGCAAATCCGCCGTGTGAACGCTCGCAAAAGGCGAAAGGTCGTTCAACGGGTACGGCGCGCCCCCGCTCTCACCGTCGCCCGGCGCCAGCGCTATGCGACTGATGGGAAGCACAGCCACGACTTCCGCGCGAAACGCAGCATTTTCAATGTACATGCGCGAGTACAGCTGCCAGAGGTGGTAGAGCCGCTCGAAGCGCAAAATGGCGTAGAAGCGATTGCATGCCTTCGCAAGCGCACCGACGTCCGCGTTCGCAAGATATGGAACAACGCGTCACGATAATCTCCGGGGGAAGTGCGCCCAAGCACGCCATTGCGACGGTGGATAGTTCCTCGACGACACAGTGTGCAACGCAGACACATTACTAATGTTCAAGGCGGTGAATCTACTGCGACCAGAGGTGCTCGTTACCCCTGCTGCCAACACACACGGACAGTCACACACACACACACAGAAATTTGAATTCGTGACGCAAGCATCACGTCACTCTGAGAGATTTGAACCGCCATTGGGCTTCTCGAATCGGTCGTGCGCAGCTGAAGCCTTCTTCGTGTTCCCAGCGCAAGGACGAACTCGGCGACGTCTTTCGCGTGAAAGAAGGGATCGCGGTGATCCCTCTGCGACCATGGCGGAGGGTGGTGCCGCCGATGGCCATTCGGGCGCGCAGGCCAAAGTGGGCATCTCATTCTCGCTTGGGGCGCGCAAAGGGGTTGGAGCGACTACGGCGCCTGTCGTGCCCGTGCGGCGAAAGAGGGACGATGACGACGACGGCGATGGAGAGAACGACGGGCGCGAGGCCATTGCGCACTTTGATCCTAACGCCGTGCGGCATGAACCGGGAACGCTCGTGATCCCGCTCCAAGACAAAGTTGTGTGGCGCGTTCCCAAGCGGCAAAAGGGGGAAGACGGCGAGACTGTGGGGGCTGCGGGCACAGCGCCTGTGGAAGCGAACGGCGCAGCGGCAGCGACCGAGACACTCGAACAGCGCGCCGTCCGAGAGATCTTGGAGGCAGCGCGCAACACGGAGGGGAGTGCGGCGGAGGCGGCGGACGCCCCGGCGATCCCCCTCCTCGTGCGAAATCGCGTGCCCGGCAGCGAAGATTTCGACAACGAGCAGGACAAGTTCAAGCACGACGTGTCGCTGCGACCAGACGAGGCGACGCTGCAAGATTACGAGACGGTCCCCGTGGCGATGTTCGGGGAGGCGCTGCTGCGAGGGATGGGTTGGGCGAAGGGGGAGGCGATTGGGGGCACAAACAAAGGGCTCGTCACGCCGATCGAGTTTGTGCCACGGCACGGGCGATTGGGTCTCGGTGCGGCGCCAAAGCCCAAGGACGAGGCCGAGGAAGAGAAGCGGAAAAAGAAGCCGATTCGGCCGGGGGAGTCGCGAGAGGCGAAGGTGCGCGCGCGCTTTTGTTGGTCTGTTTTGTTCGCGTGACGCGTAGGTGTGTGCGCGTGTGCGTGTGTGTGTGTGTGTGCGAGTGTGCGCGTGCATGCGCTAGCATGCGAAGGGTGTTACGCATATCCCTGAAACATCGGACGTTTTGGTGTGAAGGTGCTGTTGCAACTCTTTTCCCACGTGTGTCATCATCTCACTCCCTTCCCACATGCACAGACGGACCTTGTTGTCGCGCCGGGTGCCGACGGCCGCGTGCGCCACGTCAAGTCGATCGACGAGAAGCTCGTCCCCCGCAAACCAGAGGGCGTCCACACGGGGTGCGCCGTTCTCATAGTCCGCGGGGCGCACGAGGGCCTCTACGGCCGCGCGGTGGAGCGCGTGCGTGACGGATGGGATGTGCGGCTGGCGATCAGCGGACGGGTGGGTGCATTGCTTGCATGTGTAGTCGATGGTCAGACGGCAAGGGTTTTTTTCAAGACGCACGCAGTGGTCATTGTGCAGGTGCATGGTACTCATGGCTTCTGTTGTGTGTGGTGCACGTTGCGCAGACTGTGCGAGTGTATGAGGACGAGGTACGCGACGTCGCCGAAGACGAATACAAGGCCAAGGGGACATCGAAGGGGGGTTCGTCGCAGAGCAGTAGAGAGATGCGAGAGGGCGGGTCTTCAGCACAGGCGCAACAAGAGCCCGTGGACACGTGGGTCCGACCTAACATCCGCGTGCGCATAGTGAGCAAGAGCTTTCGGGACGGTCGTTACTACAACGCGAAGGTGGGCATCGTCGACGTCGTGAGTGCCGACGAGTGCGTGTGCCGCGACGACACGGGCAAGCTCATAGAGGGTACGTGGGGCGTCGGCTGTTAATGTTTGCACGCGCGTGGCATGTGTTCGCGTTATGGTTTGCTCACAGAAGAGGGTCCCTTTTCTCTTTTCTTTCAATCGCAGGCGTGCGGCAGCGCATGCTCGAGACGGTCATCCCGCGCGGCGAGGCGGCAGCCGTCCTCGTTCTGCGCGGTCGCTCGGCGGGTCGCGTGGGTCGCGTGGTCGAGCGCAACACGGACAAGGCCATCGCACAGGTGCAGCTGAACCACGACCGTTCCGTCGTGCGCCTCTCGTTCGACGACATATCCGAGTACCTCGGTGCTCCCGACGACGACGAGTGAGGAAGCGCAGCCGTCCTTCGCCGTCTGCGAGAACATTTGCTTGCAGCTACGCGGAAGTGCCTCGCGTCGGGATATGTCGCGGGCGTAAGTGTCTGTAGGCGGGACTAGAGCTGGACTCTCCCGCCACGACTGGCTCAGAAGCCCCAATGAGGGCGCCATAAATGCCCAACACTGTACTCGACAGCAACCATACAATTGGATGCGATTAGGATAGCTCTAAATTCGCCAAGTCGACAAACAATGTAACATAGCAAGTACTTGCTCGCATTTCACGCCTTGCACGCGCACGCACGCACACGCCACGCAGAGCGCGCGCGTTACGCTACTCCATAAACTCCTTGAAGCTCTGGAGGCGCAGGGCCGCTGGCTCGCTCATGTCCTTGAGGTACAGCGGCGTGAGGTACTGCGCAAACGCCGTCGTGATCCGATAGATGGCAGATTGCAGTGCTGCAAGCGCGTTATGTGTGTTGGCAAGTCAGGCACACGTGACCTTCATGAACATTCTCTCAGTCGTGTACGGACAACAACATTGAGCAACGAACAGACGGTCGAACGCACCACTGATGGCTGCAGCTGCGTCCGTCGCAGGGTCACGCGGTCCTTGCGACCCGTAAAAGTCGCCGTCGTCCAGCGCGTCACGTGAGGAGCGGTACGCAATCCCCACGCCGAGTCCATAGCCCGAGCGAGACGCCCCCGTTGAGGCGCCGTGTGCGCGCACGACAGTTTCCACCGCCGAAAGACACCGCACGAGAGACTCCAGAATGCCACGGAGGTGCGACTGAACAAGGCCGTAGCGGTCCTCGCCAATGGAGCACGCACACAGCATCGAAACGGCTGAGGGAGGAGGCAAGGGCAGAGTCAGAGGCCGACATTGAGCTATCAAACGGCAGTACAAGTGCACGCAACCAAAAACGCACCGTCGATCGCGCAGATGTCCGTGTGCACGTCCGCAAACACCGCGGCGAATCGCTCGCGCGGGTGCATTGCGAACACGAGGTTGCGTACGGCCGCCACTGGCCGCGCCAAGACGCTGTCCACAGAGTTCTGGGGTCTCCCGGACCCCGTGAGTGTCTGCAGGCGGGGCGTGGGCGTCGCAACCGAAGCGCCGGCCGATCCGAACGAGCCCGTGTTTTGTGATCCGGCGGCCGGAGTGCGCTGAAGGTTGAGCCGACGCAAGTTGGTACGGGCGGGGCTCTGCGGACCGGCGGTTTTCGCTGGCGTGGAAGGGGAGAGCGGGGACGCCGGCGTCTGCCAAGAGTCGGTGGCGAGGATGCGAGAGCCGATCGTCTGTGCGGCGGGAGCATTCAGAGAAGGGGACACCGCAGAAGGCGCCTGAAAGTAACAGTGTGCGTTGCACGACGTGAGTGTTGCGAAAAGCAAATGCACAGCTGCCACGACAAGCGGCCACAGCAACGACACACAAAGAAACTGAAAAAAAAAAAAAATCGAGTGCAACACAGGGCCACAAACGCACCCTTGCGGCCAGCGTCGCGTCCGATCTCTTCATCTCCGCCTCGGCAAAAGCGCGCCGTGCGAGCGCGTCAATCGCTTCCTTGCACGACGTGAACACCGCCAGCAGCGTTTCGGCAGCAGCAAATCCGGGCGTCACCGCATATACCTCCGCCCGGCGCGCAGGCGAGTGGCGCGCGGCGTACGCAAGGTCCGCAAACGCCAGCGCCCTCATGTAGGCGTCCCGCTTGTCCGCAATCGCTTCGGTGAGCAGGGGAAGGGGCGGCCCACGCGCGTCCACAGGCGTCGGAATGGGCTGGACGATCGGGTTCGTCGACCGCATGCGCAGCGAAGTCGTCGCAGCCGCCGACGCAGCGCGGAGGGCGCCAGACCGGGTGACGGGAAATTCCACGGGGTAACAGACGTTGATCCTCAGCGTCTCGGCGCGGACTGCCATGAGGAAGGTGGCGAGAAGACCGGCGACAATGGCGCGCAGGACGCCGCCCGTCGACGCGCTGCGGAGCATGGCACCGACATCGCCCAGTATGCCCGTGGCATCGGCGGGTGGGATGAACACGGCCACGAGCGCCGCAAGGGCCGCAACGACTGCCGATCGCACGTAGATGCGAATCGCATGCGCCCACACCGAGGGAAGCGCAGACTTGAGCGCAAACAGGCGCCGTTGCTGCACGGAACAGGGGTCCACGCAAGTAAGGGGGTGCGCCAGGTACCGCGTGTGTGTGAGAGGAGACGCGATCAGCGCACACTTACCGTCAGCGCCGGGAAGCGCACGTGCTCGCGGCGCTTCCACAGGAAGTCGGACGCGTAAATGACGCCGAGGAAAGCGCCGTACGCCGAGTATGCGACGACACGGCCGGCGAGGATGTTGAGACCGCCCGAATTGCTCAGCGAGATGAGCGTGGTGAATGCGACCACCGTAACCGCACCCGAGAGCGCGTGTGCGCCAATGAAGAGAAGGGCGCGCACGTTGGTGTATCGCCGCACACGCGAGACCATGTTGACGTCAAATGGGCGCGTCACTGCAAGTCATGACGTGTCAGGTCAACGCCACACAGGGGATGCGTAACACTCGCAGAACAACGTACCTGAGATGAGTGCTCCATGAAGGAGACTTAGCGGAACAAGCGACACGTAGATTGCCGCAAACGCTCCAAGCGCCGCTGGCGAAACAGGGAGTGACAGGAGTCCTAATAATATGAATTGACAACTGTGTCAGCAGGCGGCCATGCTCACATCGACCACACGACGGCAACGCACCACGCGTCCATCCTGCGATGTCAATACTGAAGGTCACGGCCGCGAATGCGAGGGCGCAGACGACCCAGCACAGCGGAAAGAGGGACGTGACTGTCATGCGCACGCGGGGCCACAGCACAGACGAAGGACGCACGACAGGTGCTGCCACCGCAGACGCGCCCCACTCGGGTGCTGCGTCCCATCTGCGAGAAGCAATGTTGAGCACAATGAAGTCACTGCGGGGAGAGCATTCTTCTGGCTGCGAGTGGTAACCAACCGCGTGGGAGGGTTGGCCATCCCGCCATCGTCCACGCGAAACGACATGGTCAGCAGCGGCGCTGCTCGCCGGCGGCACGTATCGCACCGTCCGCAACACAGCACGCGCACACCAAAGCGCAGAGATGGAGGCAGAGTGCTGTAGTGCCGCCGACTTTGAAACAAGCCCGCCAGAACTGAACACATGATCGACGTTCTCACCCCGGAAGTGTTACGACATGTAACAGCTATTGTCACGTGACGGTCGTGGCACGACCAAACCCTCACCTCGCATTGCACCGCCGTGCATTTTATTTGTGTTACGTCTCGGCGTGCGCCGTGTGTGCGTGCGTGCGTGCGTGCGTGCGCGTGCGCGGCTCATTTAACTCACCACCCTTGTGTTTCCGGCTAGTTGAACAATTCTAAAGTCGCCGGACGAAGTAAGTATCAAATCATATCAGTCCGTCGACAGGCCAGCTGGCTCGTTCCGCCAGGGCCGGCGTTGGACAATGCCGGCCGACGACGTTGTTAGGCTGTTTCCCTCACCGATGCAAGCATATGAAGTCGATTACATTGCGGGGCATGAAACCATAGACGATATCCGGAGATGCCGGCGTGCGGCAGTAATGGCATCGCGCATCCCGCCGCCGGCGGCCGGATGATCTTTGCCGGCCGACCCCTGACGCACTTTCACTGTATGCATGCGACCGTTTGAATGCTTTATACGAATGCTCGATGCGGTGTGCGTCGGCATTAAAGATGCTCACGGTACGCGACTGCCACGACTGCGATGCGAATGGATGGGCGACAGAGACCGCCGATGTTACTGCGCACGCAGGTGCGGATCCGTGGCTGATTACCACAGTGACCGCATGCTACTACGTGCTCAACAAAGGTTTTCTTCGCGCCGGTCCTTGTTGTCGGCATCTCCAAAGCTGCAGTGCCGTACGTGGACGGCCTTCCCCCGAACGTCGTCGTGGACGCTGTCATTGCGCCGGTGCGTGCCAGGCGTTGTCTCTGACGAGGTGCACCTAAAATTTTAATGTTCGACGACGACCATGGTGTCAGCACGCCATTTTATCCGGCCGGCGACGATGGCGTCGGCGTTCTGCGTGGCACGGGGCTTTGGAGGCAGTCACGTGGCCTCGTGACAGCGTCGTTGACGACGACAACGCCGCCGTTGCGGCCCTTGAGGGGCGCATGCAGCGGTGCATCGACGCGCTCGCATCGCACATGGAGGGCCACCACTCGAACGTGCGGCTGTTGCAGCCGTCGGGAACGCGCGTGCGTCGGGACCGGTGCGTGGAGGAGAACGTGATCATCTGCCACGTCAACCGCAAGGGCTACATTCCGCTAGGTGAACCGATGCTACCGCTGGGAGTGGCTGTTGACGGCCACGTTTATGCGCTCGATGTTCGGAGCGGCCCCGGCCACCACCCACACGCGCATTCGTCCCGCGCGGTCATGCACGTCGACAGCGATGCGCGCCCTGTGCGTATCGGCGATGGCATTGCGGCACTTGGCGTGGGAACGATCGGCGCCGGCGTCGAATTTCACCCGGACATGACACGGTTCTCGACGACATGTCGGCTTTCGAACGAGACGATGGAGCGGTGGTCGGAAGGCAAGTATGACGGGCGCGCCTTGGCGCTTACGTGCGCTCACGTCGTCGATGGGAACGGCACGAACGACGCCGCCGTCGGCGACCCATCGCTGCTGCACGTCGTCACTGGCGGAGGCAACGTCGTCGGCACCGCAATCGAAACAATGGCCATTGTCGACATTCCACTCGCGCACGAGGGTTCCTCGAGGGGGCAGCAGCACCTCATGACAACGCGCAAGTTATACATTGATGCGGCGCTCGTCCGGATCAAAAGAGAGCGCCGCCCGACAGCGGACGACAGCGCTTACGCGGCTATTGCCGAGACCCCCGGCGTGGCCAGGCACAACAGGCTCTATCCGCGCCGCGTATTGGAAGACCCGCGGCTGCTGAATGGAACACTCCCAGTCTGCGCGGGATCCGTGCCGCTGCGCGAGGCAATATCGCCCACGCCCACGGAGCGGATGATCCCCTACTTTAAGGTGGGCGCCCGCACCAATTTGACGGCCATGCGCGTGTTGCCTGCGGCGCGGTTGCGCGATGCCAACGAGATGCACGTCGTCGGGGCGAACCAGCGCACCACGAAGGAATCGCCGTTTGACACAATGCTGGTGCTCGGCGACGGGTCCCCGCTCGTCGATCCGTGCCTCTACTACACGCGGTGCGCAGACGAAGGCGATTCGGGTGCGACCATCTTTGACTCGCGCGGGCGTGCTGGGCTGCTCGTGGGCGGTGGCGACCGCGACACCCAGCATTACGCGTACGCAACGCCCATGTGCGTCCTCGAGAGTGCACTTCACGTCAGGCCCTGCGACGTCCGTACACGCCGGAGCACGTCCACAGTTCCGTCGCCGTGCATGTGAATGGACGAACATCGGAAGGGCCGTGAAACAATGAATACAACAGTTGTAACAAGCGGCAGCGTCGAGTTGTGGTTGGGGTTAGGGCGTAACGGGATTGGCGTGAGCAGCAGACTCAGGTGCTGTGTCTTCGACCATCCGCCGTTTATGCTCTCTCTACCGAAGCGTGCCGAAAAGGCGCAGTCAAATGGCGCGAGGCCACTGACCTTGCGCATGCGCAGAGAGCCTTTTGTACTCTCCCTGGCCGGAGAGCGCCTTTTGTGCTCTGTCGTCGCTAACGATGGGTGACACGCGCGCAATTGCGACGGCGGTTGCTGCCGGTGCTGTGGCTGCGCTTGGGTACAGTTTTTTTGTGGAGGCGCTGTGGGGCAAGAGCGGCGATGGGGGCGAGCGAAGGGACTCTGGGCGAAAGTCGCGGGAAAAGAAAGGTGTGAGGGCGATTTCGTTGAACTCTGCCAGTAGTGTGTTCTTTGTTGCGGTTCGAACACAATGCCCCAACGAATCGCTCGCCAGTGTCTTGGCTACTCGCGCGCAAAGCTCCTCGAGTGGCTCGCTTTCGCGCCGTTGATGTTAAATCCCCTCTCAGCGCGCGGTGGTTACGTTGCGGGCCTCCAGAACGACGGGAACACGTGCTTCATGAACTCGATCTTGCAGGTTCGTCACGTTATTTTGTGCGACTGTGGACGTGGTGATTCCGCCGATCGTGCGGCCGTTCCTTCGCAATGTGTGCGTGTCGCCGTGTGGGAGTGCGCGCGTGCGTCTTTGCGCCTGCTCACGTGTGGCTGAAAGCTTAATATGTTCACACGTTCCATACTGTGAATCACCACAGGCGGTGGCGTCAGTGCCGGCCTTTCGCGCACACCTTTATGCGCTGTCAGCGGTTGCAACCGCCGCAACAAAGGGGAGGGAAGACGAGGGCCACTTGCGACTGTGCATATGCCTCGGCGAGATGTTGTCCGGTGCGTGGGCGTGGGGGAGGGCAAGAAGGGCGCGTGGAGTGTGCGAATGTGTGTGTTTGGCTCCTTTTCAATGGCTCCTGAGATGGAGTGTGCGAGGGCATGAACGTGTGAAGTGTGCGAATGTGTATGGCTCCTCTTCAATGGCTCCTGACTCACTCACAGAGTGTGAAGGCCCTCACCTTTAGCATGAATGCGCCTGTCTGAGAGGAATTGCGTCATGGCTTACATCCCCGCGGTGTCCGCTGTAGAGCTGTGCGAGCCTGTCGCCAAGGGCACTGTGCTGTCGTGCAAGAAGGTCGTGGCCGTCCTCTGCGACAGGATCAAGATACTCACGAACGAACAGCAGGTACGCACGTCAGCCGGGTTGACAGTTATCACAAGCCGTGTTTGCTGTGCCGTTCGCTCGTGAGTATTTGACCCTGTTGCAGGGGACGGAGTCGTGCTTGCCGTGCCGACTTCCGCTGTTTGCGGACATCTCCTCTGACCCGCCCACGTGACTTCGTTCGACAGGATGCTCACGAGTTGTTTCAGCTTCTGACTGCGCGCATTAATGAGGAAGTCGCACGCGCCACAATGGTGCAGACGATTGCGGATGCTGTGCGGCCGAAGGTCCGTGCGTGTGGTGTGTATGTGTGTGTGTGTGTGCCGGGGGG